>CM037091.1:111759873-111917373 GCA_020916435.1 Oxytropis ochrocephala | reverse complement strand
CAATCAAAATACCAAAAATCTCTTCAATGATAAATTGACTAAAAAAAACTACAACTCAACGTGATGATCAATGATGAGTTACTTTAGAAACTCTTCTCATGTGATTCACAACATAATTCTTTTCTTGGTGTAAAAGAATGTTCCCATCCATCCATAAATAGTGTAGGAACCTTGATTTTAAGGAATGCCACTTGGGATTATTGTATTTTTGAGTGTGCTATCTTAGTTGTTTCACAATCAGACTAAAGGCTATTGTACTACTATGGGCTCTCGTACTCTTAATGATATTTATCATATAGGAGTAACCTGCAAGAAAGACAAATGCAACCTGCAAGAATCAAGTAAACCAATAAGCACGAATAACAATCAATCTAACCTCTCAATGCCTAAACATCATTGACAATTAAGCTAAAATTAATCCATCAACAATTATTCATGAAACTACTATGTGAATCACAACATTTTATAAAGCTTATAATATGAAGCCTTATCTAAATTTAAAGGAACTTATAAAAGAAAGAGAGATTCATAGTTCAACACCTTGAAAAGTTTGAGAGTTTCAAATTCTAAATTCCCATTTTTCCCATAAAAAGTAACTACATAAAAGTGGTTTTAACTACTATTTCTAGATGAATTAAAATACACATGAGAAGCACGAGCCGACACACATTTTAGTTGAGAAGCAATAGCCAATTAATTTGCAATTTTAGCCTCCCATTCTATATTGTCAGAACGCAAAAATTATAATGTCTTTGAACATGGAAATTTAAACAGCAATACATGAAAATTCATGCGTTTGTCCAAGGAATTATAAAAACCAATTCTATAATTATCATTCTAATATTAAATTAAATAGATATCATCATGAAGACAAACCCAAGTCTGACAGTTATTCTCAAATTATCTGTCATTAGAAGAAGTGAAGACCATTCATTAAATTGTAAAGTGAGTTCATGCAGACAAACATAAAATAAGCACTCACCCAACTTAAAAAAAATAAATAAACTGAATTTGGATACCAAATCCAATTTCAAGCAGTAGATCAACCTCAATCTTGAAATAAAGAATCAATATTTAGGTGCTCAAGAATCATTATGCTTGAAATTGGATAGTATCTTATTGTAAATATTGGAAGCTAAAGGACAAACATAGAATTTATAGATGAGAAACCATATTTCTAAAAAAACTATATGTGGGGCTGATCAAGAAGGCATTGTCATCAAAATCAGAGATAGTTGGCTAACCCCTTTCTTAGGACTTCGAATACTTCCATATAGAAAAGGTTTGATGTTAGCTTTTCATAGGGATATGATATCAATGACGCTCTCATCCAAATATGCTTAGAAATGGCATGTAAAATGCAAATTCAAGTTAACAATGATTTAATGATTTTTATTGCTATAAAATGAAAGATTAATTTGGTATTCAAACTACTGCACTATAATCTTGGATATTTGATTCCTTGCGTTTCTCCCTTTATCACCACACCAACACATTAATCCCATTCCTCTGATGGCGATATCTGTATGCATCACATCTCTAAACTTATTTTAGGCCCTTTTAGAGATTATGATTCCAAAGTTCCAAAACTTATGGCAAAAGATCCATATCAACATACTGGAGCTTAACTTAAACATAACAAAAAGCGTAAAAGTTAGGAAAAAGGAGGCGTGAGGAAAATGGGAAAAAATATATTGGGAGAAAGAGATGAATTTGAAGATGTTGAACCCCAAAGTAACACAAGAATTTCAAGCAAATAAACAATCAAAAAAATAATCAAGAGAAGGGCAAACCATTGGCGCTCTGCCATCCCTTTTCTCGTTCACGCTACGCCGCTTGTCCCCTACACTCTCAGCTGGCTCTTCAACTTCATTCACGATCGGAAGCTAGCTCTCTCCGTGCAACAGCGTGAGCAATCGGATCAACCATATGAATATTGAAGGACCATAGACAAAGAAGATATCGGATGAAATTTGAATAACTAATATAGAACATGTAAGGCTCAATAGGTTTAGATCTTTGCGAAATCAACAATGGAATGGACAATTAAGGAAAATTAATAATGCTAGTCTGTAAACACCTTCATACCTCATCACAACTCCATGAAAATAGAACAAATAGTTCTTTGGTAGCAATGAACATCACACGGAAAAACATATTTCAAATTCCATCTAGATAAGAGAAGCCAAATTAGCGGTAGTTACACAATTGAATTACGACCAACCTCGATTCAAATGCAAACAAAATAAATATTCAAATAAGCTGGTAAAAGTTGAGATAATAAGGAACAAATCAGATTAAAAATAAAGGCTTGTAGCTTACACTATGATAACCAATCATTGCATTAAACTTTCTTCCACAGTAGAACAAAGTGGAGTAAGCTAAGACCAATTTAGACAAAAACAACTAACATAAATGGAAAAGGTAGTTGTAAAATGGATATTACTAACAGGAAGAAGATACTAAACAATCACATGGTTGACAATGATTCCTCCAAACTCAAGACGACATCTGCGGGGTGTTCAGGTTGCTCTTTGTAAAAGCCATTTCAAATGCAAGTATCTGAGAAAGTGGATAAAAAAATCTGAAATCCTAAGCTATCTGAGATACTTTATAAATCACATGCAATTTAAATAAAGAGATGGAGATTAACATGTTTGAATTATTGAGTTCAATCGTTGAAGAATCACCATGAAGCTTCTTCCCACTCATTTAATCAAGAATTTGTTAAAATCGAGAAAATTCAACCACAAGTGACCTAATCTTACTGCAAGCAAAGAAAAACACATTTTTAACATCAAATGCTAAATTCGAACTACATATACATTTTGCGAATCTTACATTATAGACAAAATGTTACAAAGATTGAAGTATCTTTTTCATACTGAGAAATAAATATAACATAAAATCAGCGATTGCATAATCCAGCAGTTTATTTAACTTAAATGAGAACCCAAAAAGATAAGAATAAAAAGAAAATCAAATCACCTCTAGAGCAAGGCTCCTACCAGTGTCCACACCTAGAAACACGAAAACCAAATTAACTTGGTTATAAGAAACATGCAATACACTAATATTGATAAGAATTGGTCTCTATGAATTGGATTTCAACATAAATCACACACTTGTTCTTCAAATTGCATATAAAATAAGAAATGCTGGAACACAATTCTTCCACAAATAAAAAGTAAAAATAAAATACACCTCACTCAAGTGAGGCATTTTATCAAACAGGTGGTGGTTACCACTTAGAAGAAAACTAATAAATACAAAAGCAATATTTGTTTTCATCAAAAATCTATGAACATATATATCTACAATTACACAATCTCACAAATCAGCAAGTGAATCAACAAAAGAAAGAATGGCGAGAGAGAGGAGGAAGAAGTGTAATGATAAAGTTTAATTTGAGTGAATGAGGGAAAGAAATGAAAGATTTCTGTGAAAAGGTTACCCGGTCGGGATTGAGGAGCGGAGATGGCGGTGGCTTCCTTCTTGCGTTTTGTTTTAAACATTAAGAAACATCAAAAGTCATGTTTGATAACCAACTTCAGACATTTTTCAATTATCAAACAAGGATAGCGCAAAAATATTGAAATTCTTAATCAAAATTTAGGCACCCAAAGCTCAACAGACAACTTTAAGTCCAAACCTTCTGAAAAGTCTCTTGCTCCAACCTTTTAAGCAATACACTAATCGGTTTCTGAAAGAAGATCTGCAAGCAAATACAAAAAATTCAAGTTATCCACAACATGGCATTTTAAAATTTGCAATCACGCTTTTTTAATTCTATCCAAACATACAAGTTTGAAACAAATGAAGCAACTCCCCAAATCAAAACTAAGAAAAAAAACCCAACAATCAAAAGAAATAATATTTCCTAAGCTAAATTTGGTTCAAAGCTGGAACTCTAAAGATAGTGAAGTTATGGAAATGCAAATACTGCTAATTAATTAATTTAACATATGAAATGGTACCTGAAGAATATCTGCAATTAAGCTTCGTCACTCGTTCTTCTCCATGAAACCTATCCAAAGCAACTTGTTCAAAAAGAGGGGCAAATTAACAGTCCAACACAGAGTCACTCATCACTATCACAAGAACTACAACTTAAGTAACACCTAAGGAACCAACCATACCGTGGAAAGATCATTGTCACAGAAGGCTTCAAGGCATATGCCACAAGCATCATCACAAGCATATTGGATTCCACCCTCAACAAAAGCAACAGAAGTCAAATGCGCCTCAGACATAGTTTTATTATCTTCCATCATAGGCACCTACAAAAACCACAAACAAACACCAATTTGACATTGAATCGAACAAACAGTTTTCTATTCACGAAATATTCCCAATCGAGAATTTCGACGAATTGACATTGAATCGAACAAACAAACAATTTTCTATTCTCGAAAAATTCCCAATCGAATAGCAACAAATCAAGAGAAATCATATTCATCAGAACAAAAACACAACAAAACAAATTAGTAAAGGAAATCAAATAATCTCTCACAAGAATTCTGATCAAAATAAAATTCCATGCGATAATAAACTAATCTTACCCCTTTTTAAATGCAGGCAACTGAGTTCAAGGAAAGAACAAAGAACAAAACCCATTGACAATATGGTGGAGAAACTAACATTGAAGTTTGAGTGAGGAATAAATCAATATTTTGAGAATCAATTCAAGGCTCGTATACCATTGCCTAGTACGGTCCAGGCCCCATTAATGTGTGAGAATCAACTCATCATCAAATCTTGCAAACCTTTATAATCAAGTTTATAAATTTATATAAAAAATCAAATCAAATCCAAAATTGCAAAATCAGAAATTATGCAGAAAATAAAATCCTGACAAAATGAGTTCAACATATTTTGAGAGCCAATTAACGCACCAAACACAAAAATACAACCTTTTTTCATGTTTTTACGTGGATTGAAACAATAAAGAAGAAAAAACGATGAAGTGAGAAGGATTTTTACCTTTGTGGTCTTGTGAAGAAGACCCACGAGTGTTGTAACCAGTGTTCACCAAAAACACGGTACAGTTCATGCAATCAATAAAACAATAGTTAGGGTTTTTATTAAGGTGAAAAATCAAAACCGAATCACAAAGAGAAGTGATTATTACCTTAAAGAGTTCCTGTTGCTTTGCTCCGGTCTCCTTGGTTCATTGAATCACATACACGGGAAAAAAACCAAGTTCAAGGTTAGGGTTTGGTTTAAATACCCAAACGAAGGAAATAAGAAGCGGTGCAAGTGTTCATTACCTTCGTGTGAGCCTCCAAATGAAAACCCAACAACCAAAATCCCTACACGCATTACTGGCGAAGAATGAGGTTTTTGGAAATCGGCATTTTCGAGAAGCAAAACTAAGGGGTTTTGAGTTCTTACCAATGCTAAGCATCACAATGACAAGATTGAAGCGTTTTCGGCTTCAATCATTGTGAAATCATAGTGAATTCACAAACCCTAGCGAGCTAGGTTAGAGACACAGAGAGGGTTGAAAGAAAATCAAGAAGAAGAGATGAGAAGATGGTGATAGTTTGAAGTGATGAGATAGATAAGAGTGTGGTGTGCAGAATCAAGAATCTTAAAAGGCGTGAATTAGAGATTCGATCAAAATTACTGCGGTGGTGGGGAGATCGGCGTGAGATCGAACATGTTTGGAATTGGTAGGCGAGAGAATGGAGAAGATGAGTTGATGGTGTGGGTTGAGAGAGAAGGAAGAGAGATGGCGAGAGAGGAAGCAAGAAAGGAAATGAAGAGAAGGGAGATGAGAGTGAAAGAGAGATGAGAGTGCAGAGAGAACGGAGAGAGAGAGAGCGTGAGATGAAGAAAGAAAGGAAAAAGGTTTTTTTTTTCTCTATGTACCTGTCTTTTCATCTGCCATCTTCACATGGGAGTGGCAGGATATCACATGGGAAGCAAAATCCAACATGGAGCTTATGTGGCACACATGGTAGCTAGTGAGTGGCTGGAGTTTTTGGCGGGAATGACATGGCAAAGCTGACGTGGAGACTCAACAGGATGTATTGTCTTTGATAAATTAAGAACTTAACTGGTATCAGAGTATTAAGATAACAAATGGATAAATTACAAAAATATAATACGTCGGAAGAAGAGTTAATAAAAATAAAATGAAAAGCAATTTGGATAAAATGCAATTTGAGAAAAGGAATTAGAAAATAAATTAATATATATATAATAAAAAGGAAATTAAAAAGATAGAAAATGAATATAAACAAAGTTAATCAAGAATTATGAATTAGAAACTTTATTGATAGACCTAAGAAAATATTAGCTTCATTATACTAATACTTAGATTTTTACATAAAGAAAGGAAATAATGAAGAAATTGCGAGAATATCGAGAGAAAATTATAGCAATACAAAATAAGGTAGTCTAAATCACGAAAAATATATAGTAGATAATAAAAAAAGGTGTTGATTCCTCAACTTAAAATTTGAGACGAAATTTTGCAACTAGAGAAATTAGAGACGAAATTTAATTGTCCGTCATTAAAAATTGTCGATACCTCGACTTATTCTAGTTGTAAAACACTTTTGGGCCCTAATACATATTGTCTCACAAATGCTAAATCATGTAAAAGGATTATCTTGAGGGTGGATAGCACATAGATTGAGAGATCAAACTACTCTAAGATTTCGAGGAGTGGAACAACAATATTCCTATTAAGCTGTATGAACCAGGTTCTGATAATTGTAATTGAGTTGAGGCACTAGCTCCTAGTGCCCCCATTAATAAAACTTTTGACTTATAAAAAAAATGAATGCTTTTACCTTTTCCAATTGGCCAAGAAGAGTGCTTTGTACTGATGATAGCAAGACCAAAAATGAATGCTTTTACCATTTCCAGTTTTGTACTCATGATAGCAAGACCTTTAAGCCAAACCATATCAAAGAATTACACCGAAGTACTTGAGCTCTCAATATAACTGCCCAATGAGATGAAGATGAAGATGAAGATGAAGATGAAGATGAAGATGAAGATGAAGCAAATTCCCAATAAAGCTTTAGCATAATTGTCTTTTTGATAGCTTTAGCAAATTCCTTATTCATCCTTAAAAATAACAAACCCGATAAGCTATGGGTCAACTTATGATCGAGTTTAACTAAAGCGAGAATCGAATTGTCCTAAAATACAAATAATATAATTTTTAAGTAATATAGTTTTTTTTTGGCCTTACGTAATATAGTTAATACTATAATTAAATAATTTGTATTTCACAATGAAAGTTAATAGATACATTGATTGAGTAAAATTCCTATAAAACTAATGTTCCGTGTCTATTAACTCTATAAAATTCCTAATGAAAGTTAATAGATACATTGATTGAGTAAAATTCTTATACATTGTTAAATATACATTCAGATATTTTGAACTTTCTATAAGATATAAGTTTAATTTTTATCTCTATGTCTACTACCATAAATTTAAAGTGATATTGTTACTGTTACAAAATTAATGTCTTAGATATAGTTAAATTTTAATACCAAACAAACTATCATTACACAAAAAAAAAAGCTTATTTGCGAAATATTAACGAGGAATGTTATTCCCTCGCTAAAACTGATGTTGGCGAGGAAATTAGTAAGGGAATGTAAAAGTTAAACATCAGCGACAAAATTATTATGGAGGGACCAGTCCCTCGCTAATGGTTAGCGACGAAATTTTTGACATTAGCAACGGACCAGTGGAGGCGGGAATTTGAAAAATTTAGCACGAAAAATAAGGTGATTAGCGATGGAATTCGTCCCTCGCTAACGTGAATCCGACCGTTGCGCAGTCCTTGAGAAGTGGAATTTGTTATTAGTGACGGAACTAAGTCCCTTGCTAATGCCAACTAACAGTTAGCGACAGATCGATCCCTCGCAAAGGGCAATTTTTTTTTTTACTTTAAATAACCACACATCACACTCTCTCATTTCATCTTATCTCTTCTCTCACTTCTTCCCTCTTTCACTACGAATTCTCTCCACTTTCCAACACCACCACCGTGAACTCTCTTCCTTCCTTCTTCTTCTTCTTCTCTCTCTCTCTCTCTCTCTCTCTCTCTCTCTCTCTCTCTCTCTTTCTCTCTCTCTTATGAATTCCTCTTCTCTCATATACAAATTTCTTTACTCTTTTTCTCTTATGCTCTTCTTCTCTCCACCTTCCACCACCACCCCCACCACCGAACTCCTATCCTCCATCTCTCTCTCTCTCTCTCCCTCCCTCCCTCCTACGAAGTGAACAACCACCACCACCACATAGCTCCTCCCACCACGAACTCCTCCCTCTATTGCGAAGTGAACCACCACCACCACACCACAATTAATAATAATAATAATAATATAATAATAATAATATAATAATAAATATATAAAAAACAGGTTAAAAAATTAAAAACAACACCTAAAACAAGTCATTCAAATTGGGACACGTGGAAGTAACAATTGAGACGCGTGATAGACAAAATTAGCGAGGGAAATTGATTCCCTCACTAACTAGCGAGAGATTCAAATTCCCTCGCTAATGGATTAGCGAGGAGCGATTTAGCGAGGAATCGGTCCCTCACTACCCCATAAATGATGATTAGCGAGGAAAATTTTCTCGCTAATAACCTTTTATTGTAGTGTATTTGTTTTGAATTTTGACATTTCTTGAATTATCACAATTCACGAGTATTAATATTATGATTAAATATTATATATTAGTGACTATAGGACCACAAAAGAGTTAGCGCAGTAGATCGTAGCATAATTTGTATTCGTGAAGCTATGGGTTCACACTCCCCCTAGACGTCCACTTGGATAAGATAAATATAATTACATTCGTAATAAGTACTCAAAGAGTCTAAAAATTATCATTGTCTTAGACTAGGATGTCATCCCTTCACCCTAAAATATATGTAACCAAAAAGTGGAGGCTAGCCAGGTAAGTCGAGTGTCAACCAAAACTCGTCGTAACTCGAATTTAGTGGGAAAGTCTAGTTTGTTCATTTTTTCTAGTGGGACAAGTTGAGTTCATCTCGAAACCACTTGGTTGGAACGAGTTTACAAATTGGGGTAAGTCCTAAACAAGCTTCATAAGAGACCCAATTCCATTGTACACGCATCAACCCCACATGTGTCATGATCTATATCTATCTTCGGATTCAGATCCTCACTAGTTGCTTGATAATTCCAATAGGAGATAGAAAAACACATTAAATAAAATATTATATTATTACTGTATTCAATATGTCTTTCACTCTCCTACTAAAATCATTCCGTAAATGGAGAGAATCCAATTCCGTTTTTCCTCTCTCTTAATAACGAAGATTCGTTCTTTCTGTTTTGTTTTGTTTTGTGAGGAGGGGTCCACCGTCGTGGATCTTTTTTTGAGCGCATAACAACAACGCCATGAAAAGATGGGACCCCGCCGGTGTGAGCCAAGGTCAAGAAAGCAACCAATCACAAAGAGAGCTGCTTATATCCGCAACTCCTTTTTCTAATTTTCTTTAAATGCCTATATTTATTTATCCACGACCCACCACCTTCCTCTTTGTCTGTTTTGACACGTGTCTCTCGTGTATTGCTCCTCTCAAAATAAATACTACTTTATTTTCTTTTGTTTTTTGGTGATAAATTGTAACTTTTGCCTTTTTTGTTAATGATGTTTTTACACTGCATTTCTATTCTATTATTGTGGAAGATGTCACCCCACCTGTAGTATTGGATTAATTTTGTGGAAAAGCTACAATGCTTTCGTTTGTGTCGGATTTCGCTGTCGGCGAATTAAACGGTTGTGATTTGTGCATGAGTATAGCCTCTAAGTGGGGTGGCGTGTAGGAATAAGATTGGATAGCGATGTAAGACACGCGCAGTATTTAAGAGACGACAAAAGTCGATCTCGTGTGTTTTATTTTTTGAAAAAAAAAAATAGAATCGTCCTAGTGTGTGGATTGACTGGATTCTATTAAAAATACGGTATAGTGAAATTAGTTAGACTTGAATTTATGATTAGTCCTTGTAAATATACGTTTGGTTCAGTTAAAAATAAAATTTTGTTTTCGACCTTACAAATATACGTTTGATCTAATTTGGTATTTGTAAAAACAAAATTTTGTTTTACCTCTTTAAAATATATGTTTTATCCAATTTGGTCTCTGTAATATATTTAAAATACTTGATTTTAGTCCCTCCAATATAAACAGAAAAAGGACTAAAATCAAATATTTTACATATTCTGAGTTTTGAAGTTTTTAGAGTAATCTCTTCGATTCAAGATTTTCAAGTTATAAAAGTCTTCAGGCCTTAAGTGTATTTTGTCACCTGCCATGGCTATTATTGTGGTCCATTGGAAAGCTCTTAGTTTTGGTTGGATTAAATGTAATACAGGGTTTGGCAGCTTATGACGATCTCTCTTTATAGATGGTTCTGGAGCTTCCTTGGGTTGTTTTTTTCCTAGGGTTTGGTATTGCTCATTCTTTATTTCTTTGAGTTGTATGGCGCTGTGTGTTGGGTATTGAGCTTTCGATTCAAAAAGGTTGGCATCATCTTTGGTTGGAAGCAGATCAATTCACAGATGGTGGTTTTAGTCTTTAAGTCTCAAAGGCAATCCCTAGAAAATTAAAATTCGTTGGAAGAATTATTTAGTTTAGTGTGTAAGATTCAATTTTTGGTCTCTCATGTTTTTAGGATATAAGGATTAATTTGGTCTTTCGGGTTTGATTCACATGTGAGAATTAAGTGTTGACTCATACAACATTTGCTTTTAAATATAAGTAGAAATTAATCTTTTCATGGAAAGCATTTAAACACTTCACGAATAACCAAATTCGGTCCAAATCAAAAAATTATAAAAGAGAAAGGAGAAGGGGACAATCTCACTTATTGAATTTGACTCTACCACTGCCAGCCATTTGGCTTCGGCATATTATTTGTGAATCTGACTCTACCACCGCCATTTCTCTTATTGAAGCACGAGTGCCCAAATCTCACCCTTATGCTCCAATTATTGACCACATTAGATCCTTGTTGTATAGGGATTGACAGTTATCCTTTTCTCATTTATTAAGAGAAGACAATTATTGTCTTTGATTGGCATTTGAATATATGTTTTCTTCTATAGAAAAGTTTGTCACCATTAGATTCAGATTCTTGATCTACTACTATTATTCGTACCACACTCCTAACCGATGTCTTGGGCAATAACTAAGATAGGAAGTTAGTTATTTTCCTTTCATTGTAATAATTAAAAAAAAAAAAGGGGACAATACTACTATTTATTAGGCACATGATTCACGGCTCAAGGGGGGGCACCTACCGAGTTACCCGGAGAAATAGGACCACTATGACTCATCTATTTCTTCTTTGTGTGTTTCGTGAGATGCCACCACACCAGCCAGCTAAGCTAAACCATATCAAAGGGATGATGCCATGCCAACTTGGGTCCTTCTTAATTTCTTCCTTTTTGTTTTGTTGCCACTACCTTCCCAATTGATAATACCCAACAAAATTCATTATACATCTCCTCCTACCTTTTACATCATGTCTCTTTTTGTTGAAGACTTTCTATATGACATTATGGCCTATCCTAAAAAGTGCATTCCACACAATCTTAGGGTATTATTAGTTGATTGATTGATTGATACAGTTGGCGTTGTAATGTCATTGTGTCAATGCGTTGTGTTTTAATTCTATTGACTCGTTTGTTACTTTGAAGCAATACATGGATGATTCTGTTGGTAGAACTGTCACTGTTAATAATGGTAAAGCCTGGTAAGTACTTCTTCTTCTATAGGATTTGGTGAAAAGGACGTCATGAATTTCTGGTTCTTTGAATTAAACAACGTAGTAACATCAATAATTTGTTTGGATGAAAAAAGAAAGTTGAAGGAAAGAAAGTTGAAGGAAAGAATATTGAAGGAATGGGATGAGACTCATGAGAGTGAATAAAAAAGTGTGAGGGAAAAAATGTGTTTAGACAATGACATTAATACCCTTATGTAAAAACAATGTAAAAATTAAATCATAAAAGATGTTATAAAACAATATATAAAAGAAAGAAGAAATATGGAGAAGATGAGAAGAACAAGAACAAATATGTGGAGAAGATGAGAGCATTTTTTATTCTCTTCAAGTGTAACTATACAAATAGAAGATAGCTCTATTTATAAGGTGATAGAAGGGAAAATGTATAGTCAATCATAATACTCCACTAATGAGTAGATGGAAGGAGAATAATGGACATCCACTATAATAATATTCATAACACTCCCCCTTGGATGTCCATCTAGGATATGCCTCATTAAAACTTTACTAAGAAAAAACCCAATGGGAAAAAATCTTAGTGAACGAAAAGAGTACAATATCCTTTCTATTTGAACTGCCTCGTTAAAAACCTTGCCAGGAAAACCCAATGGGATAAAACCATAGCGAAGGAAAAAAAAGAGTGAAGTTTTCTCCCCCTGTTTGAAGCATCACAGAAGAATATAAACTCCAACATATGGAGAAATCTACTCCGCTCTGTCACTTGAAATATACCCTCTTTTAATGGAGCTTTGTGGCCAATATTATCTTGAGGACATCTTTCTTGAATTGTTGTCATTTGAGCTTGAATTGAAGAAGCAAAACCCATAGATTGAGATCTAACTTGATCTATATAAAAAAAACTTTGTATCTGCATGGTTAATTTGGGGAACATATATAAAATATTTTATTTATTTGGATAGTCAAAAATAAAATATGCATCACACTTTGTTCTAATACATTTTGGTTTATAATAAATTATATTACCACTAATTACCACATGATATTATCATATCAAGGGATATAATATTTGGTATTTTTATAGCATGCATGCTTTCATAATCTTCAGGACTGAGATATTTCATATGTACTCAATTTAAATAATTTTTTTTTTGAGATCAATATGAGACATTCTTTCTCAAAAGAATTTAGTTAAAGATATTTCATTTTATCTTGAATCCTTCTAGGATTTTCCAAGTAGAGTCACCTCTGAGAATCAACCTCAAAATCCATAAGATATAATTTGATGTCATTCATATAGACTTCTTTGTTTGAACAGTCTATAGTTTTTTTTTTATTGGAAGCTCTTCAGGAGTTCTAATAATATTTATGTCTCAACATAGACATCAGATATAGCAAATTCTTTCCCAAATACTTTTATATAACTATAAGGATAGGTGATGTCATTTTTGTATCCCTTCTTTAGAATATAAATTTAGACGATTATACCATATGTGTTCAAATTACATTATCTCATGAAGGGATTGATTCAATTGGAGTAATCATCTCGAGATTCCAAAAGTGTGCATTGTAATATTAAATCCTTCAGGGATCTTTGATTGTTATGACTATCAAATGAGTCATACAAATTAGTTGTAGCAATATTCATCTTGTGAAAATTGAGCTCTTCATGCAATCGCTAGAGGCTAATTAAAATCTTGAAAAGTACTTGCATCCACCATTGAGCAACATGTCGAGCTTTGTATCTCACAATTTTACCATTCTCATTTGTTTTTGCACACAAAAAAATCCATGTGTACACGTCGGTTTCACACCTTTGGTGTTTGGACTCTGAGTCCAAAAACTTTTGTAAATTGAGCTTAAGTGCGCTTCAATTCCATCTTTCAATTTTGGCCAATTCTCGCTTTGCCTACAATTTTTAGTAGACTTTGCTTCATGATCCTCGCTATCAATTATCAAATTTAGCGCTATATTATATGTGAAAATATTGTCAACGTTGACCGTTTCGGTTTCATTGTATTTCATTCTTGACATAATTCATTGAGAGCTCTTTAATTTACAAATTTTCAGTGCACGATTAGTTCTTACAGAACCGAAATGTTAATTATGTCTATTGACTCTTAGAGTTTCTATATCCTCGCTTGGACCATCTTTGGTTTTAGCTTCTTTTCTTGTTCGAGGATTTTTATTTTTGGAACCGATTGGTCTACCACGCTTCATGCGCCATGGAGACTCAATTGCAATATTAGATTGTCCAACAGAGACATCCTTTTATTGTAGCATTAGCGGTGATATATATGATTTGGTCACACCTTTTGGAACTGTGAATGCATTTGGCAGATAATTTGCCAAGCTTTGCAGATGAATTATCTTTTGAACTTCTAGTTCACATTGTTTATTAGTTTGAGGATCAATATGAAATAATGGTAATTCATTCCTACTGATCTCTTTTTTTCCAGCTGCTTATTCTCTCCCCCTAATGTTGGAAAATTTCATTCATCAAATTATAATCATCAAACTAAATTATAAACAAGTATCCAATTATTGGCTCAAGATAGTTTATTATACATGGATATTAATATCCAATATATTCCCAAAATTCTATGAGGACCTATCATAGTGCATTGTGAACGGAGAATTTGGATCATACGTTGCACATCCAAAAATTCTAAGATGGGAAATATTAGGTTTGTGACCAAAAATCAAATTCAAAGGGGAAGAGTTGTGATAACGTGTTGGCTTGATGCGAATCAATGTTGTAGCATGCAAAATTGCATGTTCCCAAGTAGAAATTGGAAATTATTACCTCATAAGCATTGGTCATATAATTAACTTTAGACATCTGAAGAATGGTTCTTCAAGACCATTTAATGAATGAACATGTGCTACGTGATGTCAAATATCAATTCTGATAGACATTCAATACTCGTCAAATGCTTTCTAGAAAATTTAGATAAATGAGTTCTTAGTGAAGTTAGAGGAGCAAACAATCTCACAAACTTCCGGTTGTGAATTGACGACAAATATATGCATGTGCCAATCTAGTTGATGCATCAATTAAATTCATAAAATATCTAAATGGTCCACATGGTGGGTATATTGACCCATAAATATCACCATATGTATTCGTTCTAAAAACTTGAGATATTCACTTCCATTTTTTTTTGTTAACTTATTTGATTGAAAAATCTTCTGGTTCCTCAATTGATAACCACATGAGTTTTCAATTATTTTTTCACATCATTATGAACCCGGGATGGCCCAACCAGTCATGCCAAACAACAAATATTTTTTTTTTTTAATTTGTAAACTTTGGTTTACAACATGTGCTTCAATTGCACTGATATAAGTGTAGTACAAACTAAGGGAAATGACAAACAACTTTTCCACTACACTTATTTTTTCAATGTATGTCTCGTTATGTAAAGATATTCAATATCTCTTTCCATTTATACGAAAATCTTTGAAACTTACTAAACTTCTACGAGACTTAGGGAAATATAATGCATTGTCAATGTGCAAATTTCTTCCCCCGGATAACAACATATTAGCTCTTCCGGAGCCTTCAATTATTTTTGAAGAGACAGATATAGTACTAACTTCGGTTTCTCGCTTCATTAAATAGGAGAAATATATTTTTTTCTTTAAAATTATATGGGTAGTTCCATATCAACGAAACACATCTCTCTATTATTGATGCTAGTGTCAATACTCATTCTATCCTAAAATAAAATAAAAATGATAAAAGATTGGCATTAGAACGTTAAGTCTCTACAATATTATATGCTTACAAATATCAAACTTTAGGAACTGCATAAAATATTAATAGAAAATTATATTTGCTACTCAAAATAAGGAAAAAAAACATAGGAAGTCTCTCTCAGTAAATATACAAATTCTTTTGAACATAAAAGCGTCTAGTTCTTTAGGATCTAGTCATACAATCAATTATTCTTATTACTTTTTTTTTTCATGCAAACATTTTTTTTTTGGGAATTCCAAGCACAAGAAAGAAGAAAAATTACATTTTTTCCATAAGATGCTACACCACTATTAGGAATAAAAAAATGTCACAATCACAGATGATATCAATGACACTTAAATAGGATAATGATAACATTTACCACATCATTGGTCATCACCACAACTTTTCTTGCACCAAAATTATAATGTGAGTAATTCACTTCTGGGAATGAACTTCAATTCATTGAGTGTTTTTTTTTAGTATTCTTTACAATCAGCATATCACATAACTTTGATTCATTATATTTTATTTGAAAATATTTTCTGATTTTGCTAATTCATGAGAATATTTGAGACAAATTATATGTCATTTTTCTTGATTTCCTTTGCTTCAACACATAGATCAAATAGATCTTATAGAATGTAATCATTCTGTAAAAGTCAAGTTCTTCGGGAACTATACCACAAAATCTAAACATTGACGAGTACATCATACTTGAGCAATCCTGCGGGGATGCTTGAATATTAATTTATTCTTTCTCGACATTGATAAAGAAAACAATTACTTGTTCAATCCTACAAGGATACTGGGTTACCAATTTATTAGTTCTTCAAGAACTATACCATAAAACTTCTTCAATGACAATCATGAAAAATCATACTAAGAGCAATCCTTCAAGGATGCTTGAATACTATTTCTAAGTTCTTTAGGAACTATATCATAAACAATGATACATAGAAACAACTAGCAAAGATTCTGTTTATTCTCTTTTTACAATACAAAGTATAAACTTAACAACACACACACAAAAAAACGATCAAGTACCAACTCAGAACTTTGTGATGATCTAGCAAATCTTATTCATCGAATGTGAACTTGTATTATGGATGCAGCCGGATGGTCAAAGTAGCTAATCATGAAGATAAACATTAAGTGTCTAGAAATTGAACATGTATTATTTATAATCGGTGCTATCTAAAATAAGAAAAAGAAAACAAATGGCAACTATATAATATAACCGGCAATATTATGAAACAAGTAAAAATCAATATTATGGAACAAATGGCATGATCAGTTGTGAGTTATAGTATCACGAATTGGATATACAATTAGAGATAGGCATGTTAAAATACCATCACAAATGTTTGTGTTAATAGTCAAAGAGGCAATATCTATCAGTGTACAAAAAATTCAATGTTCCGATTATAAAGCACAAGTCAGATTAAGCATAGGATCTTCTGAAATCATAATCTAGGCATAAGTAACATGATAGATCGCAGATGCAAATCAGAACTGATACAAATGTAGACTTCATCATATTGATCAATACATATAATGGGTTTATAGATGAACTAATACTTACATGGATTGGTAGAACTTCGTGCTGATAACGTGTTATAAAACAATATATAAAAGAAAGAAGAAATATGGAGAAGATGAGAAGAACAAGAACAAATATGTGGAGAAGATGAGAGCCTTTTTTATTCTCTTCAAGTGTAACTATACAAATAGAAGATAGCTCTATTTATAAGGTGATAGAAGGGAAAATATATAGTCAATCATAATACTCCACTAATGAGTAGATGGAAGGAGAATAGTGGACATCCACTATAATAATATTCATAACAAAAGATTAGTTGATTAAATTTATTAACTAAAAAACTAATTTGTATAAATTAGTTTTTATTAACCTTTTAAAATAATTTTTGATTTAGTTTATTTAATTTTTAATGTATTATATAAGTTTACTTATCTTATTTAATTTATTAACTTTAGCAAGTATGAAATGTGAACGTGACTTTTTTATTATGTGTGTGTTAACACCAAAAAAATAAAGTTAGTTGTGGGTCGAGGGCTAAAAATCAAAGTTAGAGGAAGACCAGGGGAGCCGAGGCAAGCCACTTGGCAATCCCAAAAGATAATTCTTTGAAGAGCAGTCTCAAATGAAAGATTTTGAGTCAAATGATAAGATAACACCCAGAAGAAGGAGTTAAGCCCGAGGACAATGGATGAAGCCGAGGAGAGCAAGTCTTAACCTATGGAGTGCCACAGCCACAATGGCTCGGTTGTCTAAGTACGATGGTTGCAGGCCGAAGATAAGGATCAACCGAGGGACTATATGGCTGAGGTAAGGGAGACATATGCTTGGAAGGCAAGGAAAGAAAGCACATGAGCGAGCGTTGGAGCGGTTGAAGATCAAGCGAAGATAAGAAACCTCGAGGAGTGGAGCGAGAAGTGTTTCATCCCACTAACCGTGCTAGTGAGATCGTGGGTTATTGGCTCCGATTTCTTACGGCTTATATAGGAGCAAGATTAGGCGTTGATCTTCAATTGATCCAACAGTAGGCAAATGTAGGCTTGCATAGTGGTCGACGAGGGCCTATGTATATATATATAGAGAGAGAGAGAGAGAAGAATACTTGTAGAGAAAAACACATCAATCAATACACAAATCTAATTTTTCTCGCATTTTTATCTTCTTTACTTATCGCACTTTACTTTATTTTCATGCATTAGGCCAATAGATAATCCAACCCTCACGTCCCCTCTACCCAGTGTGACCTTCGTTGGAGGAGTTAGGAAACCCAAAGTTGAGGAGCAGGGTTCCCTCTTCAACGCAATTGCTTGAAGGAAAGAGGAATCGAAGACAGTCCAAACCCCTGGCCGATCCCACAGCTAGGGTATAAGAATTTGACGACAACACCGTGTTTTTGGTATCTATTATTCACCAGCTTTGTCAGTGACTAATCTATATCGGGAAACTCGACTGGTCACATATATAGTATACGGCTTTCTCGATTCGTGTGGTTCTCCCTTCCCAATAGAGTTTTTGTCACACCCAAAATTCAAATTCGAGATTTAAGGGGTGGAATCCGTGGCTACTGGCTAGTTACCATTCGGATCCACCTTTATTGGTTGAACGAGACATTATTTGTGGTGGGTTAATGGCCTTTTTCCACAAAAGAACGTAAAACGTCTGTTTTCTATCTAATTTGGGCGGATGCGTTTTATGTGAGCTCCAAAAAAAAAAGTCCTCCCCTCCTCCCCATTTTATATATTGGTAAACGAAACAACAGAAAAAAACTATTTTTCTCTTTTATTTTCTTTGGACCCAAACAAAGTGTTAGGGTCTATTTGAAATATATTCTATCCGCCAGTGCACCAACACAATAAAACAACTTTGGATAGAAGGAGATAGAGAGCAACTTCAGGAAAAATTGCACTGGGAAGCCAAATTATGCCTTCAAAAATGTAACATTTTCGTTTGTGGTGGGTAGAATCTCTACAGGTTCAACATTTATATTGCTCTCTCCGTTCATTTTTTTTTTATGTTTTAGCATATGACACACAAATAAGAAAATAATAAGTAGATAAAATATAGACTAAAACACCCTTATTTACCATCTTGTTCTTGACAATTTTACTTTGGTAAATATACTCAACAATTAATTTAGCTATAATAATATGCAAATGGAAGTGGCTTAAGAGAATACATTTATCATCTTGTTCTAGGATAGTATGATTCTTCTTGGAAACCCAATGGTACAAAAATACTTAGGAGCGGTTGGTTCAAACAATACGGAGCGCATGCGAAAAATAATGTAAGTGGTCCCTAATTATATTTTTACCAATAAAACTCAAATTTCAGTGTTTAAATTGTAAATAACGTTTTTTTTCCGATAATTGAGGATAATAATATTAATCATCATTTAGCTCAGTATCATTGGCACGCGCTCCCCCCACCTTCTATGAATAGTTTGAGAGGATGTCCAATCATGTGCGAAAAAAACCAATACACCATGTTAATGATTGGGTTTTTTTTAACAAATTGGGCTGTTGTAAACTAGTAGTAGGGTATGGGCCAACAAAAAATTAGGGGCCCCTAAAATTTGTTTGTGCACGAGGCCCCTGTCTGCGCCATCACAGTTCTTGCATGACCTCGAGACGGACGGACCGCTAAGAGAGGTAATTAGTTTTGGTATATATGTGCTTATTAAAAACTTAATTGTAATTGTTATTGATTTATTAAGGGTATTGTTGGAAAAATAGTTAAAATAGCATTGGAGTTGTAAAACATCAAACGTTTTGGAACAAATTTTAGAGGCTATAAAACATCAAAAGAAAAGGAACGGAGGGAGTAGCATTATGCTGGAGCGATGGTTTTATTTTTTGGCAAAATGTTGGAGCGATGGTTGAGAGATTCTATTAACCGCATCTCCAATGGCAGTTCGTAACATGAGTTTGCCAATATGTCAACCTTTACGAACTCGCTTTTCAGTCGTTTACCTACTAAAGTGCTCTAGCTGGCTATTGATATACGAACCTGTTCGCCCTTACGGGTTAGGTTCATTAAATGATTGGTTATTTTTATTTTATTTCTATTTTAGAATTATGTGTGATATAATTATTTGCTTTGATTTGTTGTCATTTTAATTATTATGTTGGCATGCATATATTTCCTCCTGCTTAGTGGTATTAGCCTATTAGGTGTTATGTGCCTTTGTTTATTGCCACTGTTTTGTTTTGCATCTCATGTTTACTGCTTAAAGTGTTAGTTGTTCAATTTTTAATGCATTATCTAATTTATTAATTTATTATGTGCGCACACACACACACACATTATTATTCGGTGTACCAATTTGCTTTGTTTTTTTGGCCTTGAATTGAAAATGAATTCATGTATACATCAACCACCATCTCTCGATTTATAATTTGATTATTACTATTCTTGGTTGCCCTATTCAGATGCAGATGGTTTGAATTGAAGAGACAATTTACTACCTGATCTTTAATCTCTTGATTATTGTGCTGTAAATCTTGTAAGTGTGACGATATTGACGATTCTGCTTTTAAATGCCTTTTAGCTATGATTGAGGATCCTAATTAATACGAATAGTAATGAGTGACAGGGCAAATATCTCTGAGAATTCCAAATCATTTTTTAAATATATTTTCAAATCCTACATTTAATTGGATGAAATACACAAAATATAATGATTCAATTTTTTAGTAAATTATTTTATTTGTCTACTTATTCTTCAAAAATCATCCCTATGTGTAGAACACATATATATATACCGTGTGTTTTATAAGATGTTAACCATTTTATTCTTAGTACTTTTGCCAGTGAGTTTTCTGCTTTACAGTGGATTAATTTTTTGTTCGTTTGTTTTTATCTAACATACTTTGCAGAAATTATTGTGCAGAAAAGAATAAGACAAAATGGTTTATTTTATTATCTGAAATACAAAATGGTTTATTTTATTATTTGAAATAAGACCTCGTTTATTTTACTATTGTGGTTGCAGTTGACACCATTTATTATAATCGTGGACCATTGAGTTATATTAGATTGCTTAATTTGAATGCATTTAATACAAATATACGGTTTCTGTAATTTCGGATTTGATTTCAGCATATAGCAGATCCGATTTGCATCGCATGGGCCAGTAAATTCAATATACAGGGCCGCAATCTAATTGAATCATGGCCATTGAAACAAATAGATTAGACCAATGTTATTAAAACCGACCCGGTGATCGACCCGGTCAGGTCACTGGGTCAATGGACAGACCGAATGGTCACTAGTTAGCCCGCATCACCCGTGACCTACTAAAAGCTGATGAAATATCTAATTTCGTATTCAATATTTTCAATATGAATTAATTGAATGTTGATATCAATTTTAAAATGAATAATTATTCATAATCAATAATATAGAATCTAAAATTTATGAAATATGATACAAATTATTAGATATTAAATAAGATATATGCGTAATATACATATAATAACATATGTATGTAAGTATAAAAGTAAATAATAAATAAATATAATTAATAGGTTAAAAGGGCCTTGTTTAAAAAAAAGAGAAAAAAAGATTGAGTTAAGTATAAGGTATTCTGCAATTTTCCCAACACATCAAGTAGCTCAGTTGGTTACAAATCACAACTTGCAAATCAAACCCCAACCAAGCCATTTTGCAAAATAAATTCCGGTCAACACCTTTTCATGGACATGAGTAATTAAACGATGACGTGGATTAAACACTGTTATGGAGTAAAAGTATTCTTGTTATTTACACCCCCTCTCTCAAAAACAAAGTTATTGGGCTACCAAACACACCAAGGCCCAAGCCCATTCATCAAAGGCTCACAATACACCTCCTCAATGGACAGTCCAGATCCCTTCACTCAAGCACACTTTGACTCTATAAATATGGCATTAATAACCAAATAAAAGGACAGATTGATTACCCTTTAATACTTGCATTTTAACTCTCCAAAGCCTGACTTTAGCATTGGAGTGACTTTGCAGGTACACCCCACCTCAAGCTCGGCCACTTCCATTTCGGCTCCACTCGGCTCGGCCACTTCCGGCTCGGCCACTTCGGCTTCGGCCACTTCCACTTCGGCCACTTCCACTTCCAGCTCACTCACCTCAGCTCGGCCACTTCCAGCTCAGCTCACCTCAGCTCGGCCACTTCCAGCTCGGCCACTTCCAGCTCGGCCACTTCCAGCTCAGCTCACCTCAGCTCGGCCACTTCCAGCTCAGCTCACCTCAGCTCGGCCACTTCCAGCTCGGCCACTTCCAGCTCGGCCACTTCCATTTCACTCACCTCATTTCGGCCACTTCCGGCTCATTTCACCTCGGCTCGGCCACCACTTCGGCTCATTTCACCTCAGCTCGGCCACTTCCAGCTCAGCTCACCTCAGCTCGGCCACTTCAAGATCGGCCACTTCAAGATCGGCCTCCTCTTCAAGCTCGGAACATCAACCTCAGCCGAAACCGTTACTGATCAATCTCATCTCCTACCTACTATCTAGGATCGATCGACCCTTAGATCTGATGCAGAACATTGGCGACCACAGTGGGAGTAACTTGAACTTAATTACTTTCACCTTCTTTTCTGATCAGTAATGGCGACCTCTTCAGTCTTCACTAAGGACAAAGCGACCTCTTCGGTGTCATCTAAATCCGAGTCGATATCTCAGAAATGGACCAAAGAAAAGTCAGACTCAAGGCTCTCTATCTATTTAGTCATACTCGGTCCCTCGGTTCAATGCCGACATAAGAAAATTCTCAGTATATGCAATGGGTTCAATATTGTGATTCGCTCAACTGGTTTCGTCCTCATCTTCACGCCGGTGGAAGCGCAATGCCGATCATTCACCTCACCTAACAAACGGCTGCGATATCAGTTCCAACAACAACATGACTTTGCCAAAGTTCCGCGTGCCAATTCTTCTGATGCAAAGTGTAGCGTTGGCGTTTATCTTGTGTAAGTAACACGAGTTCATTTTGCTGCTGTGTACTGGGCATCCATTTACCACTAATTGGGAGAAATCAAAGAGCCAACCTTGATAGATGGGCATTGTGATGTCCACAAGTCTTGAAGCTAGAAGTTTGGCCAATTCAACACTTTGGACCGAAGTGGGAGAGAGACCGACCTCAGCCGTGTTAGAAGAAATGTGGTGAGGCCCACTTCACGTTCCACCTCGGCATCTCATTCTAACATCCGACCTTGGGCAAATATAATATTACAATATAGACTTAGCTTCAAGTTTAGCAGCATGCTAACCGAGAAGTTCGGTCTCGGATTAGTTTCAGATGCATCTCGAAAGGACTCTGAAACAAACTCGGCGCCGTCAACCTCAACGCGAATATCACCAATCAATTTGATGTATTGCGCACATCCGAGCGTCACCAACATCGGGCGAAATGCTTAGAGGACTTTTTCCTGATCTTTGTCTTGATCTTCAAGACGTTTCTCCACGCCGAAATGCTTCAAAACTATGATGTACTGACTCTTCAAATGACTAGTGATGCTCATTTCCTATCAGCAAGGGGTTATGCTTTTGGGCTTCAGGGAACGACAAACACAACAGGGCCCATTTCCTCATAATTCTTTTCCAACACAAAGAAATTTAATCACTTGATTATCCAATTATTAATCTATTTACACTTGATGCTAATCTGTTTTGTTTTGGGGAGTTTGGAACCAAGGTACCAAGGTCGTGAGGTCCGGATACAATTCACCACACGAGAGGCGACATGGAGGTTTCCGATATGAGATCACTGCGTTAACATATGCGCGGACCGAAATCAATTGCTAATTCACCTCGATGAAAGATTCTACATCCGAGGTTCTATTCTTCATTTAATAAACACTAGAATAATGGACGCATAATCATTCACCGATATTACTTTTGTTATTACCATATTGGGTGCTAATATTCTTTGTATGACGCACCGCTACACTACTTGTGACATTCTTTTGGTACATGACAAGATGAACAATGTACCCACTCACGTTGATATTCATTTATTGGCTAAACCTCACACTGAATGCTCTAAACAGCAAACATGTTTCTCTAGAGTTTGTGTTTGGTCTCTTTTTTACAGGAGTTAACACAGAGTACAGTGGATTACAATTGATGATACTTCGGCTTTTTCAAGGCAGTCTATTCCGATATGACATGATTTGATCACTTATCAATAGACTCGGCTTTTTAAAAGCGATATTCCGATATGACATGATTTGATCACTTATCAATAGACTCGGCTTTTTAAAAGCGATCTATTCCGATATGACATGATTTGATCACTTATCAATAGACTCGGCTTTTCAAAGCGATCTCATTCCGATATGACATGATTTGATCACTTATCAATAGACTCGGCTTTTCAAGGCAGGCGATCTGATACGGTATTACGTGATTCGATCACTTATCAATAGACTCGGCTTTTTCAAAGAATTATAAATTCGACGCCGTTATTTGATCTCGCTTACTAGATTTAGCTTTTTCAAAGCATTCCACATCAAAAGCGAGATCAAGCAGAAGCGGTATATTTGACACTGGTTTCTATTCGAAACAAAAATATCAACTAAACCTATATAGTCAAATCTTGATTAATAAACCCGGTTTTTAAAGGCTTCCTATTAGAATCGATGATTGAATCTCGTATAAATAGACTCGACTTAAATTTATTTCAATAAGATCAAAGCAGGGGCAAGATAAACCCCGAATCTATTTCAAAATCGAGATTTTAGCAAAGCATGCTAACCGAGAAGTTCGGTCTCGGATTACAACTTCGATCTACGATTCAATTCAATCTCGGACTACAACGATCAGAAGTTAATTCGGAACCAAATCAGATTTACAAATCTAATTGTCAAGATCCCCTAATTTCTTCCTGGTTCTGTTAATCAACGACATAATTGAAATCCTCTCAAACAGGGGGCAAGATAAACCCCGAATCTATTTCAAAATCGAGATTCAAGGAAAATAACACAATACGTTTAAGAAAAATGGAAATTCTAGATCTTCTTATGCTTGATTGGTGGAAATCATCGTGGAGACCAATCTCGGTTTTGACATTTGATTCACCATGGAAAGAATAGCTTATGAAATTATGCACAATCCCACAAATATATTTCAATGTCGGAAGAAAATGCAGCAAACTCTCCTCGGATCTAAATAACTGTCCGACCCAGGAGAGCACAACTCGGCTTCATTCAGCACTAGTTTGTGCGTTTTGTTAACAACAAATAACCGCAAGCAAATCGGTGTTCTTGAATGAGTATCGGGCATAGAGGTCACTTCTTCAATCAGCATAAATCTTGGTAAAACTTCCAACTCCATTTTGCGGTGAGTGCCAATATCCAATCCAAGACTCACTATCTCTGGGAATTACCTCTGTCCCAATCATGTTTTCATCATCGAGATGTGTCGATCTCAATCTTTCACCATCGAGGCGACATGCCCGGCCACCTTTGGGATGCTAACCTCGGATCCAGACCTCATTCTTCACTTTGAATTCTCTTGCTTCTTGACCAAGTAATGGGTTACGCAACTTCGGTTCTAAACTCAATAATAACCTCCATCACCAACTGCGCGAGTTCGACCATGGCGACTTCGTCGTGAGAATTTGGCACCATACAATGCGTCTTCTTCCTTTAGTTCGGAAAGCATCGAAACTTTAGTTCGGTTTCCTTTTTACATCAGCGGCGGCGTCGACATCACTCGGTTCTAAACTCTTCTACTATCACTTCATCACGTAATTCACGGTAAAAGACTAGGTCCGAACCCGTGATTTCCACCGAATTACTCAAAACCGACTTCACACCAAGCTAGGCGATTGACACAAGTTCAACACCCTTTCCACCGGTTTTGAAGTCGGCACTTCGAATGGGGATCCGAATTCGGCGACTCTCTTTCGTGCGTGCCTTATAGTGAGTTCGGCATTCTCCGGCTCACCTCTTTAAACAAACATCGTCTGAAACACCCACCAAGATCGAAATGAGCAGACGGACATCTTAATCTCGGTAGTTTAAATAGGTATCAAGTCTCAGATCACCTCGTCGAGCAACCCGACTGGGGGCATTCCGAGGTATGATACGACACGGGTCAATTCGTCGAAAATTCACAAAATGCTTCTTCACAAAATTGTTCACATCCAGGTTGATTCAATGAGAATCGGATCTATTCTTCATCAAGAATCAAGATTCTCCCAAGAATTTGGTTATTACGTAATTGATCCGAACCGATTCAAGCCGGAACAACGATCGGTGGTAAGATCCATTGTCATCATTCACGTTGCGGCAAGATCATCGACGGCGAGCGAAATCGCGTCGGCGTCGAAGCGTTCTACACGAAGATAGTGATTCCGATCAAAGTTCAAAGGTTCTTGATGCGAACTCAAGAACATCAAACTAAGATGCCGATCTCAAATCCGCGACTACGCCCCAACTCGGATGTCGTACTCGGAGCTAACGAGAGAATGGGGACTACTAAAATCCCGATCACCACAAAAGGAGGTCCAACTTGGATCAACCCCGGCCTTTAGATTATTATCCTCGGCGGGTTCGGATCGACCTCGACCTCATCTTATCTTCTTGGTAGGACTTGAGAACAACCCCGGCCTCGGACTACTTATCTTGGCCCGGGTTCCAGATCAACCTCGGCCTCAATCTTCTCTCTTCGGTCAACTCCCAGGACCTTCCACGTCGTCAGCATAGACAATATTCAATGATTCAACATCAGTAAAAACAAACCGGGAGACCGAATTTTGTTGTCCTGAAAATACCAGCGGCGCTTGGACCAACGCGTGAGCGAAGCGTCATCATTATCAAACCTCTTAATTTAATGATCGGGGTCAACTAAATCGCCAAAGCATAGTAAGTTGGTCTATCATAACCTCGGGACCTCATCACAAAGAATCAAGCTAAGATCACCCTTTAAGCGACCTGGCTTTGGGGGGCAGCTGTTATGGAGTAAAAGTATTCTTGTTATTTACACCCCTCTCTCAAAAACAAAGTTATTGGGCTACCAAACACACAAGGCCCAAGCCCATTCATCAAAGGCTCACAATACACCTCCTCGATGGGCGGTCAGATCCCTTCACTCAAGCACACTTTGACTCTATAAATATGGCATTAATAACCAAATAAAAGGATGATTGATTACCCTTTAATACTTGCATTTTAACTCTCCAAAGCGACTTTAGCATTGGAGTGACTTTGCAGTACACCCACCTCAGCTCTAAGCTTCATTTCGGCTCACCTCGGCTCGGCCACTTCCATTTCGGCCACTTCCGGCTCCTACACTTCCGGCTCACCACTTCCACTTCGGCTCGGCTCACCTCGGCTCGGCCACTTCCATTTCGGCTCACTCGCCTCGGCTCGGCCACTTCCGGCTCGGCCACTTCCGGCTCGGCCACTTCGGCTCACTTCACCTCGGCTCGGCCCACTTCCGGCTCATTTCACCTCGGCTCGGCCCACTTCCGGCTCACCACTTCCAAATTTCGGCCACTTCCGGCTCGGCTCACCTCGGCTCGGCCACTTCGGCTCGGCTCACCTCGGCTCGGCCACTTCGGCTTCATTTCACCTCGGCTTCGGCCACTTCCGGCAGCTCACCTCGGCTCGGCCACTTCCAAATTTCCACTCACCTCAATTTCCACTTCAAGATCGGCCACTTCAAGATCGGCCTCCTCTTCAAGCTCGGAACATCAACCTCACCAAACCGTTCTTGATCGATCAATCTCATCTCCTACCTACTATCTAGGATCGACTGACCCTTAGATACGGTACAGAACAAACACAGTTGACGTGAATTTAAATACTGCTGATGTATTTAGTGACATGGCGAACTAAGTGGATGCTTAGGTGTAGCCGACTACATTTAGTAAGTTTGTCAAAGTCGGATTTGACAATTGGAAGCTCAAATTAAGAAAATTCAATGAAATCGGAGTATTGGATTTGAGGGAGAAAAGTATTATTTCTTCTCTACTTTAATTTTTGTTTAGGTGCTTTATCTATAATTATTTGCTTGTCTTTTGTCCCTTTCGATATATGGCCGGAAGGAGAGTGGGGCTCGGTATATAAGCAATTCAAGCAATAGAAAATGTGTGGGGGTATGTGTTAAAATAAATGTGTGGGGTATGCCTCCCACAAATCCCAAACGTTCCGTTTTACCCTATTATTGTGGAGGGTAAGTGGTCTAATTTGGGAGTACAAAAAACTTTAGCCAAAAAAAATACTAAGCGCACAGCCTTACTCAAATTTCCGTAACGCTTCCATTTGCGCTCATTATCTTGGGCCTCATTATATTTCCAGCCAATGGATTGTTACTTTTGGGCTGGATTTTTTATTCCTTCGAACACAATAGGCGTTTGCTATTTCCACACCCCCTCCTACTCAAAACACATCCCATAAGGGTGTGAAAAGACCAAAAGGCCAGCCAAAATCTCTTTTTTTTCACGAAATTTCACCTGTTCGAACACGGGCCTTCGAGCGAGTTCGAATGACATCGTTCGTGTGTGTTAAATCTTGATTTCACACCCTTGTCGCGTAATTTTCGCTTGTTGAGCGGCGCCATGCGAGCGTGTTCGCATGAGGGTGTTCGAACACCCTATTTTATTACAAAAAATGGACTCTCACACCACATTCACCTTTTTTACCTGTTTGGTTGACCTCAACCGAATATATTCGGTTGCCCATCCCCGAATTGGTGCAAACACACACTCTACTTAAGGGTATTTTTGGAATATTTGGAGTTAAGGGGTGTGAAAGAGTAAGAGGGGTGTGGGAAAAGCAAACGCCACATAATATTAGCTTTTGCTTTGGGCCTTTGGCCCATACTTCGTACAACCCCCTAACTACTCACCAGAATCCCCAAACCATTTAATATTCCAAAAATACCCCCAAACCACTTAATATTCAACTGTTTAGTTGTTGTTCGATCGAGCGTGCATCAAACCTCTTTGGGGGTGTTTGATCAAGCGTGCGTCGTTTGTGGTCGAACCTGGCACGGTCAAACACCCCTGAATGTTGCTGTATGCTGAAGTTGATTGATTTTTACTAGTTTTATACAATTCAATTGCTAATGTACCTGAATTGGAGCAGGTTTTTGACTGTTTTTTACTGGTTTTTTACAGTATGCCTAACACAAGAGGAGGTGGCATTAATGGATTGGAGCAGCCCGAGGGACGTGGATGAGGACGTGGACGTGGACGTGGAGAGACGCAGGCCGAGGAGGACAGGATCCGTCCCACTGTAATTGTTTTGTTAAAAGTTAATTATTTTATCGTTCAAATGAGTTATTTTATCGTTCAAAGTAGTTTTGGTTAACCACTCTTTAAAAAAACCAACATCAGCACCGTTCGACCATGTTCGACCCTCGCTTGGTCGAACCTATTAATTTGGCCAATTTGGGGTGTCTCAGTAAAATTAGCAGGTTCGGCGCTGTCAGATTCGACCTGGTTCGATCAACCGTGCGCCGAACCGTGCATAATCTTTAAAATAAAATAAAAAACAAATTTCAGTAAGAGTTTTTGGTCTTTTCACACTAAAAAGGGGTGTCTAGTGAGTAGAGGGGCCAGACAAGCATGGGCCTTTGCTTTGTATCCCATCATAGACATCATAGTCCCACAAAAATCATTTATCCCTATTTTACCCCTTAAAAAATATAAAATGGATTTATCCATTTTTCGAATAGATCCGTTTTGCAAAAAAACAGAAAACAGATTTATCTATAAATCTGTTTTCAATTTTTTTCAAACAGATTTATCTATTTTCAGTTTTAAAAAAATTAAAATGAATTTATTCTAAAAAATTGGATAAATCCATTTTACATTTTTTTAAAACTGGATTTATCAATTATATAGATAAATTCATTTTTCAAAAAAAAAAATAGATAAATTTGTTAAAAAATTATAATTAATTTTTTTATAAAATAAAATAAAATAGATATGGATATCAGTGATCTTTTAGTTCTATTTAGTGTATAGATATTTGTTAAATGTGACGATCTTGTATGGCGGCTATATAATCTAGGCAAAAAATCAATTTTTCAGGCAACGTACACCAATTGTCCCAAAAAATTGTTTTCTAGATGTTTTTATTAGATTTTTAGTGGTGTTTTTTTATAATTTTTAGATTAGTTTTGATTATTTAATGGATTTTTAGTGTTGTTTTTATAACCTATTTTAAATTAAATATATTTTATCTTTTAATACAAAATGGATTTGTCATTTTAATAGATAAATCCGATTTTGAAAAATTCAAAAGGGATTTATCTATTAAAATGATAAAATCGTTTTGTATTTTTTTTAACAAAACGAATTTATCATTTTAATAGATAAATCCGATTTTAAAAAATTCAAAACAGATTTAACTATTAAAATGATAAATCGGTTCTACATTTTTTTAACAAAACTGATTTATCATTTTAATAGATAAATCTGGTTTTAAAAAATTCAGAACTGATTTATCTATTAAAATGATAAATTCGTGTTGCATATTTTTAACAAAACAGATTTATCATTTTAATAGAAAAATCCAGTTTTATAAAATTCAAAATTGATTAATGTATTAAAATTATAAATGGGCAAATAGTCATTTTAGTCCCTGAAAGTGTAACTCGCTGTCAATTTGGTCCCTGAAACAAGCGAAAATGCAAAATGGTCCTTGAAAGTGCAATCCGTCTGTCACGTTAGTCCCTCCCGTTAATTTGTGTCGTTAACTCCGTTAATCCATCTGTTACTATCAGTTTAGTCCCTGAAAGATGTCACTTATTGTCAGTTTGGTCCTTGAAACATATATGTGAATTCGTTTTAGTCCCTCGAATCTTAAGTTACTTTAGCAAAATTTTAATATGGCTGATTAAGGACGCCAATAGACTCATAGACTACACAGATCTATTGTAATTGGAAAATCGATGGTTAAGGGTGACCTTATTTGCTCTTAGAAAATCAATCAGCATAACTTTGTATAATCATTGATCTATATTAGAAATTAGATAGCAATTGTAATTTTTGATGTTAATTCGAAAGCTTTCACTACTGCTGAACTTAATAAATTACGGTTATTAATTCTAATTCCTCTTTGTTTACAATGAATTTTATTTTATTTATTTCATAGATTAAAATAATATTTTTAATTAAAATATAAATGTCATGTGGCATTCCAATGTTGTTTGCCACATAAGTTAATAGAACTCCACATCCGATTTAATTTTGACAAATTAGAAAGGGACTTTGATTTTAGAAATTAATTTTAGGATATTCAACACATGAAGTGATTTGATTCGGATTGAATCAATAAACACTCCTAATGATTAATGAAGGTAACAAATCGAAGTAAAAGAGAATATGATACAATTTGCAAAGTCGCTCGTTTAACTAGCTTTAGCAAAGCCAAGACACAAATTGAGCCAAGGCTAGTAAATTGCAGTTTAAAATTTTCTTTGAAGTAACTTAAGATTCGAGGACTAAAATGAATTCACGTATATGTTTGAGGACCAAAGCGACGAGTAAGTGTTGGGGACTAAAGCGGCGAGAACGGACGGATTAACGAAGTTAATGACGCACGATGCGGGAGGACTAACGTGTCGGCGAATTACACTTTCGGGACCATTTTACATTTTCCTCGATTCGGGGACCAAATTGACAAATGAGTTACACTTTCGGGGACCAAAATGACTATTTACCCAATTATAAATCCGTTTTGCATTTTCGCTAAGGGATAAGGAACAACTTACTTGTGCTTGTCAAGTTGTGTGGTTGAAGGAATTCTAGAAAGACTTGGTGCCTCAAAGCAAGTCTTCAGCGATCTTTGTGTGATAAAAGTTCCACCATCAAAGCTGTCAAAAAATCCAGGTGTTTCATGGGAGAAGCAAACACATTGATGTCAGACATATATCTTCCAAAAGTTTCAAACACATTGATCTATCATGATTATGTTGTTGTAAATAAACCAAATTTGCTTCTAGCAAAGTTTGGTTTAAGGGAGGCATTTGTTGGAATTTATAGTTACAACCTTGTATAGGTAATTGTTAGTTACTCTATTAAGCTTACACTTGTTAGTTAAGTCAGTTACCAAGCAGTTAAGCAGAAAAGCCCATTATAGCTGACTTTATGTAAGTTGTATAAGTACTTTTACAATCAATGAAATGAGTAAGCCATAGTTTTTCGTTTTTCTTTGAGTCTTAACAATCTTGTCTGAGATTAAGTGGGACATATGTTAGAGATCTATCATGCTCTAGCTTGTAATGGTGTAATAGTACATAATAATTTAGAGCATGTCGATTCCCAAACCTAGTTAAGTAGAGTCGTTTTTTTACTTAGAACAAACAGTCTTTGGTAGGGATGGGGAGGAGAAACTGGAGCGTAGCACTTACCGAATTCGAACTTTTCTCTCAACGTCCACATAGCAATTACATGTGTTTTACCACTAGACTATACTCCCGAGACCACTAATTAACATGTTTGTTAGAACAATATATAACTTATATACATAAATTGGTACAACAAGATATAGATTATGATTCACCACTCCTTCCTTTCTATAAATACATTTTTTTTTACCAAATTTCTATAAATACACATAGTACGTATCTGTAGAAAAAGATCAATCTAAAATATGGAGTTTCCATTCTTTTCTTCTGCTAGCTATTTTATTATGACAAGTTTCCCTGCAGCATGAAACTACAAACCTAACTTGATCAATGATCATTAATGACCATATTCCAAGCATGCACAAGTTGTTGTGTGTAACGAATCGCCCTGCCTTGTTTATAAGTCAAAATCAAAATAAAATGGATAAGAACTACCCCACCACTTGCTACGATAATTTCAGGCCATTCAGTGATTTCCATAAGTATATAAATAAATGAGGTATTTTTATTATCTATTTGAAATAGAAACAGGGGACTATACTAGTGTTTAGCTTTGTTGTTTTCTTTTCTAAAGATTTCCCCTCTAAGCAATAAAGTGATTTACTTTATATTTAACCATTTCCTTGCTCGAGTTTGAGTTAAACTGATTTGTAGCTAAAAAAATTAATTTAGCTTGTAGAACTTGGAGGATAAATAACATGGAAATTTGTTCAACTTGAATTCAAGACATACTTCCCGTGAAATAATAAGATGGCAATTTTAATTTGACTAAAATGCACTTTTGGTTGTTTGTTTTACCAAAATTTCAGTTTGGTTTTTTATGTTTTTTTTTTCTCACTTTGGTTATTTCTGTTTCGTGTGTCAAAGTAATCATTTTTTTAACTTTGTGTCTACTAATGTTGACGAATGTCACGTTGGCCATTAACGTGTGACATGACTTGCTTAGTTGACATTAGTAAATGTGAAAAAAAGTTAAAGACTAAACTGAAATTCTGGTTAAATATAAAAGACCAAAGTACATTTTTGCCAAAAGCTCCATCTTCATCCCCAAACCTCACTACCACCACAACCACCACCACCCTCTCATCACCACCATTGTGACCTCTCTCTTCGCACTGTCCTTCTCTCTCCCCCTTCGCCTTTTCTCTCTCTCCTCCCTCGGTCTCTCTCCTCTTTTCTCTCCCCCCTTCATCCTCATCCCCAAATTGCAAAAATTAGGGTACCCAGAATTAAATTTGCGAACAAGTTGTGTTTCAAGTGAAGAAATCAACGTTTACACAGATTTATTCTGTTTACTCTTGGTTCCAAACCCTAATTTTTTAATTTGGAGATGAAGATAAAGGGGGGGAAGAGAAAAAAGGAGAGGAAAATCGAGGGAGGACACTAATGCCAGCTAAGGAAACCATGTCATCGGTTAACAGTCAGCGTAGCATCCATTAACATTAGTGGATATGGAAAGTTGAAAAAAATAACTACTTTGACATAAATTTGAAACATAAAGGACTAAAGTGAGGAAAAAACAAAAAACCAAAAGTGCATTTTAGTCTTTTAATTTTTCAAACATGATAAGAGTGTCCACAATACAAATATGGGATTCTTACTTAGAGTTTGCTAGTTAAGCATCACATTTAAGAATTATCAACTTTGTATTCCCTCTGTGCTCAATTTGTCAAAAGAAAAAAAAAAGATAACTCAAAGTTCCTTTCTTTTTGTCATTGCTTTAAAGTTCACAAACAAAAAGATAATGATCGAAGGGTCATTATCAAATGTTTAATAACTTGTTGTGCTTATATTCCACTTTTCAACTTTTCATTTTTTTTAATTGCTTTATTCCTCTGAGTTTGTATACATTATTTATTGGCAATGAACAAAAATTGCAATGATGTTAACTTCACTTTAAGTGGCCTTATTGGAGATTCAGAATTGCTGATGCACACGTTTCTGCCTTATCCTTTTTTCCTACACTAGTTTTTGTTGGATTTAAAGCATTATTTGTAATTAATAGATTCTCTAATTTATGTATTTTGTTAATGATGAGACTCATTTTCATTTCATGCGTACATGAACCAAGGTTGCTAACTAAATATTTAAATTATTCTTGGATCGTGCAACTATATTTTTGCACTTAATAATCAACATGAACTCCTCCTCATGTCAGAAAAGAGAATGAACTTAAAAAGTCTGCTTATAAAGGAGCTGATTCATTAACATGTGGCTACTAGAAGTTGTGACCATAATACCATTTTTTTGGCTTCTTTTCTTTCCCATCAAGAAAATTATATTTCGTTCTTTTTTCCATGGTTGGTCTAATATTTTTTAAATATGTCCATTCAAGTGGCTGACTTATGCATGCTTCGTCATTTTTCCATTTGTCTAATCAACTTATATTATTAATATGGATTGAAAAGCTGTCCTCTGTATGCATTGCCAAGGGATCAGGGAATCAATTTTGGTATACAACATGTGTGTAGGTTTTGAAAATCTTTACAAAATATTTTATGGTATTTTTAATTTTTATTTAAAATATGTTGTCAATTTTTTTAATTTTAAAATAGTAAGATAAATTTATTATTTATTTCTTAAAACATTTTATTACCCTAGATATTTTGATTTAGATATATTGTAAATTAAAGTTTAAGAATAAATAAATTCGACATTACGTAAGCCAATCTTGATTTCTATTCAAATAGTTTCTTTAATCTAATTTAAATTTCACGTGAATAAATATGAGTACATATTGATTTTATATTTTATAACTACAAATAAATATTATATATATATATATATATATATATATATATATATATATATATATATATATATATATATATATATATATATATATATATATATATATCACTACAAGAAGAAAATTTGGATTTGCCACAAACTTTTGCCTAAACCGATTAAAGTCACCAATTTGCGACGGACTTTGCATGATTTGCCACGGAATCTGCGTGAGAAAAGCCTTAGTAAGTTTGGTAATCATTTGCCACGGACGTTGATAATTTGCCACGGGTGTTGATAATTTGCCACGACGGACGATCCCGTGTGGCAACGCCGTGGCAACGATTCAATCCAGATTTAAGTAAAAGGATCTCTCCTCGATCCTTTCTCTCACTCTCACAACACCTCTCACTCTCACGTCTCTCACTCTCCTCACCTCACCTCACCTCACCTCCTGCCTCCCTCAGCCTCCACTGCACCGCCACCACCGCGCCTCCCTCAACCTCCACTGCACCGCCACCACCACGCCTCCCTCAACCTCCACTGCACCACCACTCTCACTCTCAACCTCCAAATCGAAACCCTAGCTTCCAAATTGATCGGTTCCTCTCGAGAATTAGGGTTTCAAGAACAACGAAGATCATCGTGGAGACGAGCAGGTTCAAGAAGAAATGGCGGCGATACAAGTCTTGATTCTGTAATCTTCACTCTCGAATCTAACTTGAGTCTCTTCTCTTCTGCTTCCGCTAGCGTTGATCGTTGTTCCTTCGCTTCTGATGCTCACGACCACGACTCTCTAACCTCCAAAATCTCACTCGTACTACTTCCACTCCATTCCATTGCATTTCATCATCGTTCATTTTTCATAACTATACTAATTGAAATTCGCATAGTGGAATTGAAATTCGAGTTTCTGAGTTCTAAATGATTTTTGTGATTTTTGTTCTTGTTGCGACATTTGGCGAGAAAGCGGTGATTGCGCGCAGTGAGAGTTGGAGCGGTCAAGATCCGGATCTGGATCGGATTCAAACAAACAACGACATGCATATTCAAATGCGATGAGAGAAAAGAAGCTTCGCGAAACTCTTTTCTCTCGGCTCTTAAAGGTAGCTCTTAAAGGTAGCTTCAAATTTATTCACAATTGAGTTCTAGCTTAGTTTATTTTATTTTTTGATTTATGGTTTTGTTATACTTGATTGAAGAATGTCAAGATCGGAGATCGAGATGTGAGGCATTATTTAAAAAGCAAGATCGGCGAAGACACAGCCGTTCGATTAGTGTCCATGGATGCTCTCGGATGCGGTCGATCTTTGAGCTTTGATATTAGTGAATTGAAGTACAATTGAATATACAATAGTTGAATGAGCTTTGAGGATATTATTTTTCTCATTTTACCACTTTGAAGCTTTGATTGCATCATCAACATTACTAAAATATTGTGGTACTTCTATTGTCTTAGTTAAGATTTATAATCTGCTCCAAATAATTTTCATGTTTTCGACTTGGAAAGTAGTTTATTTTCAAATTTCTATTATTTGCATCAGTATAGCATGTAATTAATGCAATTAATTATACGTTTGATGGCAATGCATTGATGGGGTATGTCGTGTATTAGTTTACTCCTTTATATCTCACTTTGTTGACTTGTATATGATTATCCTCTTTTCGTAAGGTGAGCCCGACAGGGAAAGCGAGGGAACAAGGGTGTCTCGCATGTGCGATTCGTTTGAAGATTGTTTCACCAAATGTTCTTGATATCACACTTGTAGATCTCCCGGGCATTACAAAGGTCCTGTTGGTGACCCGACCTTCCGATATTGAAGCCCGAATCGGAGAACAATGATCATGTCATATATCAAAAGCGAAACGACTCATTCTAGCATTTGTCACACCACTAATTCGGATTTAGCTAATTCGGATGCTCTTGGATGGTAGGAGTTCTTGATCCGGATGGTGAGCTCTTGCTTCCATATGCCAAAAACTTCATTTTCTTTTTGCATCGCTTTAATTGGTTTTAATTATTCATTTATATGTTTGAGTAATAGGGCGATTGGTGTAATCACAAAGGTTGAGTATACTCTTCTAACATTATAGTTTATGCGTATATTTGTGAATTTTGTCATGTTGTTGCCATGTTCTAACAAGGCACATTATTTCTATATAGTTGGATATCATGGACAGAGTGCGGATGCAGAAATCTATTACTAGGAAAAATTATTCCCCTTCGACTTGGTTATGTGCTAAGTTTTCCCTTTGTTTTCTCACTTATTTTCCCTTCCAACGGATCGGGCGCCCTTTTCTTTACTTATTTTTCTAGTATTTAAATTGCTCGCGATACACTTCAAAATTCACATTTGAGGGGAAAATTGATCTTTTGACTAGGGCTAGTGTTAACATCGGTGGTTCATTGATTGTTGATCCGCTTGTAACTTGAAGTAATTTTGTTTCTTGTTTTTAATTATAAATTAAAAGTATATGATTGTTGCTTGAAGTAAATTTGTATGTGCGGAGGTTTATTGTAAGGTTTTGTCATGGGGATAGTCAATATTCATTTTCTCTTACCACATTTAGGTATGTTTATTAGTAATACTCTTTTTTTTTCAATCTTTCTTGTTTGCAAAGACAATAGAAGTGGTGAATGTTTAAACCGATTCTATTGTGTTGTGGAATGACCACTTTTGGAAAGCTTGTTCAGATTGAACATGCTTTGTGGTATTAGTTACGGACAAACATCACTTGGAATTAAAGGTAATTGATTGTCTTTGGCTCTTGATTGGATCATTTATGACCCTCACTCCTAATTGTTCATGTCGTAGTCGCCTCGATCTTTTTTATGGCTTTTGTTTGAATGGATTCTTTTAAGGAACATAAGAGACTTGTATTGTTGGTTGGATGTGGGATGGGGACTTTAAAAATTGGATGGGTTGAGTATTGGGAGGGACATTCAATATTATATTTTTTCGGTTGGGTATTTTTAGGATTAGATGCCTAAAATAACTTTGGGTTTCGATTTCATGTGTTTGTTTAAGAAGTACTCGAATTTGAGTGAATTTAGTAGGAATGAAATATTTGGGAGTCTTTGGTAATGGTAAGCAAAGCAGAACTTGTGACTTCGATTGGTATTTGGTGGTATTCATGCATATATGATATAGCAAGTTTAACCCCTTGTTTTTCTAAGGCAATGGTTTGTGTAAGAAATCGATTGAAAAAATTTGTGTCGATTGTATAATAAGTCTTACACTAGGCTCAATTAGTTAGTTTTTGTTTCCTTTTTTTACGAGCCCACTTCTATTGGTTTTAGATTTTTATACGTTATAAGGATAAGCTGAAGGTTTTACCTACCCCCCCAAAGGTGGAATTAACTTGTATGATTGTCTTCGACATGGGGTGAGGTTGATTTCTTATGTTACGGTATAAAGAAGGCTTATAGTTCTTTATGAGGCTATGTAAGTGGATTTAGTACGATGTGGGACATAAGTTATGTTTTCGGCAAATAGTGCTATGAGCTATCTCAAAGGTAGAAATTATTGGTATTGTAGGTTTTAGAGGAAGCTAGAGTTGGAGTTTCTAAGTTTGAAATTTAACTTTATGTTTTGGCATTATATTGGTATAACTAGGTTCCATTTGTGCGGAAATATCATCTGTCTTCTATATTTTGTACCATTTACTTTCTAATTCATTGAGTATGTTCTGGTGGATTAGTTCTTTGTTGTAATATTAATCTGTAACTATTGTTGTTTTTAATTATATATTTGATTTGATTCTTTTATTTTGCAAATGGAGTTGTCATTGCAACAAAGAAGAAACTTCCATCAATATTGGGTTGTGAAGCATCGAGTAAGTTGCTTTTTCTTTGGATCCATTTTGTACTTAATTAATTAATATAAAAATAAAAATTTATAAAGCTGTCCTCTCAAGGATGCTTCTAATTTGGTTGTTTTAGCTATTTTTTTCCTTCCTTTTCTGCATCCCCAAGAAATCAATCTTTTGGGTACAATACAAAACATGTCATGTCTTTGCGTCAATAATCTCATCTCCAATATCTCCAATAATCTCATCTCTATTGAAATTGTTATCTCGATTTCAATTTGTTTGATCATGCTGACTCAATTTCTCATTCTTTAAATCACATTCCAACCATATTTCATGTCTGCACTCTGCATCACATGGTACAACTTTGCACAATTATCGAGGCATAATTATTGAATGTTTTAGTTTGTGTGTATGCCATAGTCAGTATATGCAATCTTTTGCAAATTATCAATCATGCCATAATTACGAGGATTTATTTGATTAACCTAAATATGCATTGATAATTTATTTGATGACAAAGATGCGATGATTCATTTTTTATACCAAGGGCCGAGTTAGACAAAATTTGAGATTTAGTAGCATGCAATATTAAAGGCGAGGACTTTGTGATGATATATTCAATATGTTTAGATCATTAGCACCACTGTTTTCATTATGAAATGATGATTGCAGAAGTTAAACTTTTGGTAATAGTTGTGGTTATTCATTTGTTTCCTTTTTCTTCAGGTGTGTTTTGATTTATCGAATTCTGAGCTGACTTGAACTTTCTCATCTTTACAGTCTTCATCATTCATTCCTATGCTCGAAGTTGTTCTCGAAGTTGTTCATGAAGAGCCCTTCATCTGTATTGAACCCACCACCCTCCCTAAAAAGATAGCAATGTAGAATAGTTTTTTTTTTGACGCAACAATGTAGAATAGTTGAGACTTAATTCATTTTTATAAGTTTATAACAATGTCAAATTATTTACTAGTATTTTGCAATTATTGTTTACTAAATTGGATATGAAAATTGTACTTATTTACTAAAGTTTAAAATCTTGATGAATATGTAGTTTATACCATTTAATTGTATGAGTTAACACTTGATAACTGCATTTTTACCTGCAGATTGAAAGATAACCCAATTTGTGAAGAAGTTGGAGTAGTAGGAAACTACTGCTCCATTTTTTTTTAATTTTTTTTTTTTAAAATTTGCGACGGGTTTGCCGCGGATTTGCTTGCGGATTTGCGATGAAAATTTGCCGCGGCTTTGCGGCGGAAACATTTGCCGCGGATTTGCTGCGGAAACATTTGCCACGGAAATTCCGTGGCAAAGCGATTCTGACAGCGTTTTGCCACCAATTTTTGTCCGTGGCAAATGTTGTTTTCCACGGAAATTTGTGCATTTGCCACTTGAAATGTAAAGTGGCAAATCAATGATTTTCTTGTAGTGTATATATATATATGTAATTAAATAGTATATATATATATATATATATATATATATATATATATTAGAATATTTTTTTGACAAAAGAATATTTAATTAAATTGTATGAAATATATTATGTTTAACAAATATTTACCATTTGAAATACAGTGACTAAACGTGGTATATACTACGAGCATCCCTAATAAAAAGTGTTTCTATTTTTTCCCTTATTAAGCATCATCCTTAATAAACCTTTCATTTCTCTCTTCTTCAAAATCCCCTTCCAAACAAAGTCGAAAGTGACTTGTGTGGCATTTCTTATGATGGTTGTTTAGAGTTGTCATTAGTTAACATTGGGAGTACATGTACTATTGTTATTTGTTCCTTCAACAATATGAAAATAAGAGAGTTACTTATTAAAAAAAAATGAATATATGAGAGTTTGCAATCCCAAAAATTTCCATATATATTCCATACCCCCTTAAGCGCTTTAACTTCTCTTTCAGCCTAAAGCCCATCCACCTTGACCATGTTGAAGAGAACAACAACCCTTCCCAACATCCCTAAAGTCATGCGTTGAAATAATTCAAAAAAAAAAAAAATTAATGCAAAAGGGTTTAGGGTCCCAATCGGAAGAACTATACTTAAGTATAAGTGGAGAGTGATCCTAACAATCTCGAGCCAGCGCCCACTGACATGAGTCACTTATATGGATAACCTGGGAGCTATAGGAATGAGTTTGTTTTCTGCAAAACAAAAGTTAATTTTATGGAGATGGTTGAATATATGGGTAGACCATGAATCCTTTGGAGTATGTATCTTGGGGTTAGTTGTTTTTATATTGGTGTTATGTAATTCCTTTCTTGTATATTGCCCATATGTTTACCAAGTCTATTAGTGCTCTTAATGTCCTTTCTTGTATCACAATTCCTTGCTTGTAGGGTGGGCAACGACTCCTTCAAATTCCTTGGGATTCCGGTAGGTGCAAATTCAAGAAGAGTGACAACTTGGCAACCGGTCATTGATGTGATAAAAACAAGGCTTAATAGTTGGAAGAGTAGACAATTGTTCATACGGGGAAGAGTTACACTAATCAACTCGGTGTTAGCATCTCTTCCACTATATCTCTTCTCATTTTACAAAGCTCCGAGGAAGATTATTGAAGAAATTACAAAATTGCAAAGAAGGTTCTTGTGGGGAGGGATGAGGAAACTAAAAAGATGGCTTGGGTGAATTGGAATACTATATGTACTCCGAAGGATAAAGGGGGACTTGGTATTAAAAACTTGGAAGCCTTTAACTTAGCCTTGTTAACTAAGTGGAGATGGAAGTTGTTGGTGGAGGAAGGTAGTCAATTATGGCGTAAGTTATTAGTAGAAAGATACGGGTTAAATGATAGGTGGCCAAGAGCATCGGAATACGAAAGAGGATGGGGGAAATTATCTATTTGGTGGAGAGATCTTTGCATTTTGGGTGAGGGTAGCAATTTGGAGGAAGGATGGTTTGATGGATTAGTTAAATTAAAATTGGGAAGAGGGAATCTAGTAAAGTTTTGGACAAATTCTTGGTTGGGTAGGGATTCGATTGCAGCTTTATTTCCTCTGTTATACGACAGATGTGGGGAGCAAAACGCAGTGGTGGAGGAGATGGGGTCATGGTCGGAGAGCGGCTGGAAGTGGGAAGTGCATTTGGGATCGATTTTGCAGCAGGAGGAGCAACAACATACCGCTATCTCTTTGAATATGTTCTTTGCACGTCACACGCAAAACCGTGACAAAGAGGCGACAGCTGAAGCGGACTTTGGATCCGGCAAAGGGATTCACGGTGAAACGATGTTATGATTGGTTTATTGATGCTTTTGCAGGTGATAGTGACCACTTTTCGGATAGCTTGATCAATGCTTGCAAGAAACTTTGGAGGAACGATGTCCCATCAAAAATAATTATCTTTTCTTGGCGTGTTCTACACAATAGGATTGCGACACGGGAGGCCTTGTTTAGAAGAGGAATTCTTCATTCGCAACATGACAGGTGCTGCGTTTTTTGTTTCAATGAAAATGAAACGGTATCTCATCTTTTCTTGAACTGTCATATTATTAAAAATATCTGGCAGGTGGTCTTTTCTTGGTTGGGGGAGGCTTATAGGGATGTGGATGATGTTACGGTGCATTTAATGGAATTCGGAAGGATTGTTAAAGGCAAGAGGCAAAAACGAGTCATGCACCTTATTTGGTTAGCGGTTATATGGAATATTTGGATGGCGAAAAATAGAGTTGTGTTTAAAGGTGAGGTGTTGTCAATTCCTTCACTTCTTTTGGGCATTAAAGACACGGCATGGTGTTGGTTCAAAGCTAGGAAGGGGAAGAACTGTGGAGCAGGGTGGGCGGAGTGGTACAATAGTCCGTTGAGTGTTATGTCCACATTGTAATTTACCATGTTATGTTATGTTTCGTTATTGGGATATTTAGGGGGAGAAACAGTGGGCTGAACTTGTTGTTGTCTCACTGTTGTGCTTGTTTGCACGAGGTACTCTTTTTTCTCACCTGAGTCTTTTTCCCAATGGGTTTTGGCTCAGAGGGTTTTGAGGAGACTCTCCCCCTTCCCTTCTTTTTCCATTGTAAGGGTTGGGAACCCCTTGTGCTCCCTTCAATGAAATTCTTTATTATCTAAAAAAAATTTGGAGTATCTCTCTTTTTTTTTACAAAAAGTTTAGGTGAGTTGGACTCCTGGGACTCACCAAGGTTAGGACATGCGTCAAGGCTCTTTGAGCGCTGATTAACAGAACTACTTACAAATCACCTCCACCAAATAAGTTATCACGCTGGACACGAGAGTTGAACCCACGCCCTTAGAGGGTATGAGCCAACTCCTGAGCCAACATTCACCAACAATAAGTTCATTTACCGACAATAAGTTGGAGTATGTCTAATACATGTAATGTATTGTATACCAAAAAAAAAGTTTATATTCACCAAGGTTAGGACATGCGTCGAGAAAGCTCTTGAAATGTTGACAATGTAAGATTTTACAGATCACCCCCACCAAATAAGTTATCACGCTGGACACGAGAGTTGAACCCACGCCCTTACAGGGTATGAGTCAACTCCTTACTGAGCCAACATTCACCGACAATAAGTTGGAGGATGTCTAATACATGTAATGTATTGTATATATGTAATGTGTTGTATATACCAAAAAAAAAGTTTATATTCACTTTTACTCAATCTAATATACGAATACAGAAGAGATGATTTTCTGAATTCTCTATGCACTTTCACATTCTCTACAAATACCGCTTTTGAAAACTGCTAAACATTATTCCACACCAGTTAGAAAATAATGAAATTCAATATAACAAAATAAAGCCATTGGATGATAAGTGCAAGTTGATGCAGTTATTTTCATTGCTCTAAGATCTTGCTGGATGCCACACTGCATCCTATCTAACAAAAATAAAGCAAAAGGAAATAGAACCAGAAATACACATATTCATAAAACATGAAAGGTCAAAAAATAAGAAACTTTTAAACTAAAACTGAAATTTATCAAGATAAACATTATAAAAGGGTAATATATAGTTTACCAAAGTATGAACCAAAATATAAAAGAAGGTGGGATACAGCGATTAAGAGCTGATAGTGACAAAAGTATATACGTGCCACTTACTTGTCCTAATAAATTACTACCAAATAACCCTATATTTTATCTTTCTTATGCAGAAACTCTAGTGATTTTACTTTGTTTAATCTCTTTTCAGAACTTAACCATTATTCCTAGCTCAAAGTATATGCCCTTACATTCCCTGTCTATACATATTTTGGTACATGTTAACTTAAAGTATAAACTTTCAGTTATGGGCATGTTATATTTAATTATAATATATTTTCTGTAACAAATTAAATACTTTTTTCTCAAAGCACTTTTATTTTTCAAAAAATACAGCGACTCTTATATACTTCTGTTCCTATAAATACCAGCCTCCAAAGACACTTCTACCTCAAGTAACTTGCTAGCTTTTCAACACCACTTCATATTTTGTTATTTTTTGTTCCTTTGGAAACATATATAGCTATTGTTATTTGCTTTATATCTAGCTAGTCATGGATATTGAGTCAACAATGGAATTAAACAATGCTGGAATTTTAGCTCGTTGGTGCAACTTCTTTAAGTCTTTGCCTAGGAAATTAAAGTCCAATGTTATAAACATTGCAAATAATGCAAAGAAGATTGGAGAAGATGATCCTAGAAGAGTAATTCACTCTTTAAAAGTTGGAATTGCTCTCACTATAGTGTCCTTGTTTTACTATTCAAGGCCTCTTTATGATGGTTTTGGAGTTGCAGGAATGTGGGCTGTTCTTACTGTTGTTGTAGTATTTGAGTTTACAGTAGGTAAGTTCACACATTCCTTAATTATTACATAATAGAAATTAATTATATAGTAATGCATATTATAATAATAATAATATATTTTTTGTTCCTTATTATTATTAGGTGCAACACTGAGCAAAAGTATAAATAGAGGATGTGCTACACTATTAGCTGGTGCTTTAGGGGTTGGAGCTCATCACTTAGCTACTGCTGTTGGTGAAATAGGAGAAGCCATTGTCCTTGGAACCCTTGTCTTTATTCTAGGTATACTACTAGAATTTTCGGTATTACCTTCGAAATTTCTCATAGAATAAATAGAAGATGTGCTACATTTTAAAGTTATTATAATTTTAACAAATTAACAAATATAAAATTTTTTATATATTTCGAGTTTAAGGACTATGTATATTTTTACATAGTAATTTCACCACGTAGATATTTGTTAGATATTTCAATAAATTAACACGGTGAAATCTGATTAGATAATTGTGTAAAAAAATTATGTCATTAATATATAGTCGTTAAAGTACTCACAAATGTTTCTATAACATTTGCTTCACAAACATGTGTGTATTTATTATAATCTATGGTTGATATTTACATATAAATATATATTAAATATAAATGTTGTTTGTGTTTTTGTGTAATGCAGCTGCAGGGTCAACATTTTTGAGATTTTTTCCAAAGATAAAAGCAAGATATGACTATGGAGTGGTGATATTTATATTAACATTCTGTTTGGTTACTGTTTCGGGGTATAGGGTGGAGGAAATTCTTGAACTTGCACATCAGAGACTTTCAACAATTATATTAGGAGGTGCAACTTGCATGGTTATTTCCATATTCATTTGTCCAGTTTGGGCAGGTGAAGATCTTCACAAATTGGTAGCTTCTAATATTGAAAAGCTAGCAAATTACTTACAAGGTATATTTACTTTGATCCATTAATGTTAATATCTAAAACTCTTTCTACTTCTTGACGTTTCTATCCTCAGGATTTGAAGGTGAATATTTTCACTGTTCCGAGGATAAAGAAAAATCCAAGTCACTTCTTCAAGGATATAAAAGTGTTCTTAATTCCAAAGCAAGTGAAGAAACATTGGTGGGTACTTTTTTCCTTTCTTTTGAAATATCTATTTTTAACATTTTCATATTTTTGATATGATTAAATATTAACCTACATGCAACGCTTCACTTTCTCCTTCTCATCCTCCACCCTCGATCGTTTGTATAAAGAAACAAAAATAACTGACCCTTCAATATAATATTCTCAGGCAAATTTGGCGAGGTGGGAACCGGGGCATGGTGGTTTTAGACTTCGTCATCCTTGGAAACAATACTTGAAGATTGGCGCACTTGCTCGCGAATGCGCTTACAAGATTGAAACTCTCAACACCTACCTTAATCCTGAAATCCAAGTAATTAAATACACCTTTTATTTTTCTACCTCAAATACATTGTACTATCTTTGTCTCAAAATATAACCACCAAAAGTACAGGTATTTTGACTAACTAAAATTAGTACAGATAAACGTATTTTTTGTGCTTATATTTTGAGACGAAGGAAATAACTTATTGTGACAAAAGCTAATATAAGCATTTTGGTTAGTACAGGCTTCTTTGGAATTCAAGTGTAAAATTCAAGAACCATGCACAAAGATGAGTTCAGAATCAAACAAAGCACTAAAGGCAATATCATCATCGATAAAAACAATGACACACCCAACAGCAGCTAAAAGGCACATAGAAAACTCAAAAACAGCAATTGAAGAACTCAAAGTTGCATTAGAAGTTGTTTCATTAGAAGATGTGGAACTCTTAGCTATAATTCCAGTTGCTACAGTAGCTGCAATACTTGAAGAAATTACTATTTCTGTTGAGAAAATCTATGAAGCTGTTTCTGAGCTTTCTCATTTAGCTGATTTCAAGAAAGTAGAACCTAATGTTTCACCAGAGAACAAGGCATCATTACTTCATAGAGGAATTGTGAAACCTGTTGTGGAGATTGAGAATGTTGACTTTGACCTTGACCTTGTTGAAATTACTATAGAAGAAATAAGTAAAGAGTCAACAGAAAAAAGGAAATGTGATGTGTAAATAGGTGTCATTAATATGAGAGTAGCTAGCTAGCTAGTATAAGTTTTCACTCAACTTTCTTTATTTTTAGTTGAGTAAATTTTAGGCTTACCCAAAAAAAGAAGTTATAATTTCCTGATTTTTGTAAATTTTAATTGTAACCCGCTCAAATATATCAAGACATTTTCAATAGAGATACAATGATCGACACGGATCCTCTCCTGCGGCAAAACCATTCTGCGCCAGCATGAGCCATTGATCCGGATTCATAGAATGATAGGGAGAAAAAAAAGGTCACTGTAGAATGTGAGTAAGTGAGATGAAACACAAGAGTACACACAGAAAACTGTATATATTATTGGCATGCGTGTTGGTTTTGTATTTTTCTATTCAAGTTTTTCATCAGGAGATGGTATACAAAATGGAAATGCTCCCTACCAAGTAGTGATTATTTATAATTCAAACATAAGTGGAAAGTAAAATTTTCGAATTTCAGGTCTTTTAATCCCATTTCTGAACCTGTCAAAAAACCACTAAACTTTGCCACTTAGATCTAAAACTAGTACAGTAATATATTTATGTTTAAGGTAGCAGTAAGAATTCCATTTAATATCAATCCCTAGGTAAAGAGGGTTTTGAAACATGCATGGTAAAAAAAAAAACAATTGCGATTTATCAATCCCAATAAAAGACAATTAGTAACTCAACTTCTATACCAAATGAAAAAGAGTATAACTAGAATAAAGCATCGTTTATACATTTAATTAATATAATGTTAATTAATGGAGCTGACAAATGAATTCTTAAAGTTTACTTAGAAAATGCATAGTAAGACAAAGTTAAACCCAAAAGAAACAGGGGAAAAAGATTGTGGTTGTTATGAGTGTTGTGTTCTGTCTTCCAATAACTCAGACAAGTAGTGTGTCGGTATTGAGTAATCCAACTTTAAGCATGAATTTACCAGAAGAATCTTCAAATGTTAATTAAAAGATGCTTGACCCACTTTAACGTAGTAAAAAATAAAAAATACTAGGATATGTATGTATGTATGTATGTATATGAGAAAGGCTAAATCCTAATTTTAGGCCTATTTCAATACGAGCCAATGAATGACAAGTTGCTAATTAATCGTACTTGTAATTGTAATGGAACAGAATAGCAGAGTCAAGTATGGGCCAAATCAGATTAATCCCAGTGACAAATTTATCTTAAAATTAACCTAATTCTTCACGTCAATGGGAATCACGTGCCAATGACAACTTGCTAATTAATCTTTTGTTAATTAGCTAATTGACTGCACGTGCACTGCACTGCACATTACATAAAGGGGGCTTGAATGTAATAATATGACAACATTGGCATGTATGTACTGCATCTTTTTTGTGTGGCGTACATTGTTTGGTCAGATGATTTAGAATAAGAGAATGTCAACTTGACATTGACAGAATATAATATACTGGTGGTCAACAGTTGTTGATGAGCTAAAATCAAGGAAAAGATTGGTGCTCAAATAAAGGTGTAATGAGCACCTTAATCTGGGTTAGTCATCCTAGACTTCCCACTTACGCTTGTTTTCTTTTTACTTCCTCCATTTCATATTCTTTATCGTTTAGGTTGTACACACTTAATACTATAGATTTTGTAATAAATGTTATTGAATTTAATTAATATATATATATATATATATATATATATATATATATATATATATTGTTGGTGGGAGAAATACCATTGAAACGAAAGATAGAAGCTAACAACGAGTGAGCCTCTGTGGCAATATTTGGCCATGAGGGTGAGAATCCAGAGTCTATATCCCTAATTGTTTAACCCATAGTTATCAAACTCAAACAAGTCCGACCATGACCCAGGAACGCAGTCGGGTCGAATCTTGTGCATTTCTTAAAAATCTAAAAAACCCAAAATTACATCGTTTGGTACCTTATGATTATGGATTTGATAATTTTAACTCTTGAATTTAAAGAATGAGTTTGTGAATTATGTTTGTTGTGATTTTTTCTAAAAGATTTTTAAGGTATGGTAAAAAAACTATAGCTTTATGATGTATGAATTTATTCATGTCATGCCTATTTTTATCATTTTTTATTAGTCTCATTGTCCGAGTTATGAGGTCCAACCATCGACGTCCAATGTTGACCGAGTCAAAGTTTAATAATGGTTTTACTCGGTCCTTTAAGTCGTGGGTTACTTAAAAGACTTGGCTACTCTAAATCTTCACTAGGCATTTTCATGATTAGTCGAGAGTATGAAGTTATAAAGTACCACCATTAAGGTGCTCTTCTTTGAGAAACTGAGTATGTCTTCCTACTCAAACTTGAGTAGTAGGGACGTATAGACTGTGACGACGTATTTGCATTCTCACGTTGCGGAGAGCATGTGACAATTGTATCATTGTATCGTATGTATGTTTATGGAAAGCAATTCTCTCAAACTTGTGACTAGGAGACGCTCTGCTTTAGTTTAAAATAAACAACCATTCCGGGTTTCACCAAAAAAAGAGTAAAATTTACAACAAAAACAACCATTCTGGTACGTTTATGCTTCTGTTCTTGGGTTATCATAACTGAACAGTTTTTCCAAATTCACTAGAATCACTACGGTTTACTCCCACAAGTTATGCTGAAGAACAACTATTTTTTTATATTTTACATGGGCTCAGTACCAGTGTTCTACCTGTGTTTTGATAATATTATAAACTACAACACTTACAAGAAACAAAAACAAAAACAAAAATTGCTACAAAATTAAGGAATGACACTTAACAGACCTAATTTACAAACACTATATAAACAAGCAGAAATAAAAGTTTAAAGAACAAATCAGCCATTTATAAAAATTTTACAGGACTGCTTTCCATAATTTGGCGTCACAATTATTCCTCTGCCACATTCAAACTAGTAAATCTACTCACCAGCCATAGATAGGATTTTCCACCTGTGGGGGCAAGAGATGAAGGTCTTTACAGTGCTGCTTGTCATAATCACGTGTCCCAGGTATTGCTCCAGTACATAATCTCAGGAGTTCGTTCCCAGTGAAACAGTAGTGAGCAAATGCTAAGCCTCCATCGACTACTTGGGTCAGATTAGGCATTGATGCTGATTTGCCAATGAGCTTTCGACTATTCGTACTTGATTTTGAACCATCCTTTTCTTTGCTCAGGATTTTGTCAAGCTCGGAATATTCCATAAATCGCTCAGTGGCGGCTTCCCAAGAAAGGTTGTATCTTTGTTCAGGTGTGAGAGGATAAGGCTCATTTGCTAACGCTTCTTTCACTTTTTGCGACGAAGTCTTCAGGTGTCTTGTAAGTCAAACAGTTGGGAAATGACCTGAAGAACTCATTTGATGGATGATCAGCACAAACTACAAATTTACCCATTGCAAGTGCCTCGGCTGTTGCTGTGCACAGCACGTCGCTGATGCTAGGGTTTATGAAAACTTTGTACCTTCAATAAAGTATATAAACAGTGTCAAAAAAGAGAACCAAATAATAAAAACAATTTTTGTATTGGTGTCTGGCTACATAAGTCATAAAGCATTGCTCCCTCCGTTTTTAATATAAGCAAAAATTCCCACAAAGTCTTGTTACTAAATACTCCCTCCGTCCCATATTAGATGTCGTTTAAGGTTGTGGCACAGAATTAAGAAAAGTAGTTAATTTTGTATGGGAAAGAGAGATTGTGAGTTAGTTTACCAAATTGCCCCTCATTAATGATATTGGAAACATAAAAAGTAAAATTGTAGGAAGAAATATATTAAATAATGAAGGGTATGAATGGAAAAACATAATTTAGGCTTTATTGGTATTCGGAAAAGACATGTAATTTGGGACAAACTTTTTGGCTAGAAAGACATTTAATATGGGACGGAGGGAGTATAAACAAGTCAAAGCTCTTTTCCCTTAATATACCAAATTTACCCTTACTTATATCATGGGTGGATGAAGATGCATATATGCATGTAATAAAATAACAGTTTTGAATGTTTCACTTTTCTTAACATACAAACAATTCATTCTATGAAGATAGGGGAGGATGAAAGATAACTGAACTCAGTTCCATGTTGCAAGTATGCAAATTATAAGTTACTTTCCCTATTTTATTGAGGTTATGTTTCAGAACAAAGTGGGGAACCTTCCCATGAACATATCGTAATTTAAAGTTTGAAGCTTAGTTTTCAAATCGTTCTTACCTGTGGAGAGAATCATCTGTGTGATCTCTTCCTTTGTGGAAGTTGAGATTTAAATCCAACCTTCTCGCTGCACTCTGAACTTCATTAGCATCCTCTCCATTTCCAAATACATCCATCTTGAAGCCATCAAGGTCAGCCTTATGTTTTGCTAATAAATCTATCAACTCCTTATATCCCTTTGCCCATACCATCTTTCCCAAAAAATATGCCCCTTGTGTGAAGCCTTGCTGCCCTAGCTCCCTCTCTGCAGCAATCTTTTCTCCAATTTTTAAGAACTTCGGATTCACACCATGAACATTGCAAATTACAGACTTAGGTAAATCCTGAGTAGAAGCTGAGAGACGAAGAACCTGAATATAAATTTTATATAAATTAGCCCCTTTTGTCTTGTTGAATAATAAAACTCCATGACAAATTTATCACCAAAAACACCATAATCATTTCTAACTATCTCCCAAGTTAAATCAAGCATACGTACTATGATGATAAATTCTAATACCTTGTCACAGTATGCTCTGGCAACCCAGTTGTTGATGTGTTTCACAAGGAATGCCTGGAGTGCCCCATTTTTCTCCCTCTTAATGTATTCTAAGTAATTTGTGTGCACAACACCAACAACATGGTTGAATTTATCAGTCCAACGCTTCCCATGATGATACCAATTCAAGTGTTCTGGTTCTTCCAGGATAGCAATGTCAGCATCCCTCGATGGTATAAATTGAGAAGTATCTCCAGCGGGTAATATACTCCGTCTTTCTTTTGAAAACTACACATGAGAAAGGCAAAGTGTTAGAATTGAAAGTAATGATATGAGACATCATAGAATATAGTGAGTGACCAAGCAATTCTTACGTGAGCATAATGCCTCCTATAGACACGACCAATCAAAAGATCAAGATAATATAAAAATTAATTCAGTACAGACTTGTCTTGTTTTTATTATTTAACAATATTTTGAATTGGCTGGGCTTATAGGCAGTTTTCATGCAAGAATTCCTCTGTAGCTAACAATATCAGAAGGCTACCTTCCCAGGATAAAAAGATATCTTGAAGTCTGCCTTAAAACCAATCCTTTCCTCAAGCCAGTTACGTATATAACCTTCCTGCTCTTCTGGTGAAGTAAAAGTGAGATTGCTGGGATAAACTAGTTCCTGATCCGATATACAAAGCCATGGTACCAGTAGTGTGACCTTCTGCTTTTTAGCTTGTGATAAATATGCAGCTCGAAATAGGGGGTTTACAGCTGTTCCCGTCATCCAAGGAAGACTGGCAGTTGTGACTATTGCAACATGTCTTTCATTGTTAGACAAATCACGCTTTGCATGGTCGGCCCAAAGTCCACCTTCATAGTGGTGCCCTGTGCTCTGAAGGACACTAGCTATTCGCAAATCTAATTCATCATTTATGTTTCCATTCCCAATAACAGAAGATTCTTCCCCAGAAAGGGAGTGCTGCAGAAAATGGTTCTTGCGTTTGCTGTACAAGCTTTCAACTATCTTGTCACATATGTCTGCAACATAATCACATTTGGAGAAATCATCAAAATTGAAGGTCAGATAAAGTAACATATACACTTGTAGACTAAAATCTCAGGACACATTTAGTTTTAATATAATTTGATGGACTACAAAACAATATTGAAATACTGGGAGAATTTACTGGGGGGAAAAAGCACATTTCCAAACAAATGGTAGATTTTTAAACTAGTCATCCTCTAAACGATCCAACAGTTATATAACTAACTCATTATGCAGATCTTAGATGACAAACTTAGGATAATTTTAACAATAACAAAATTTAAGTCAGATGGTTAATATTTCGTTTGAAAAGTCGTGTTCTCTACATTAATTTTGAGGTATTTTGATGTAGTACAAAATGATCTTGGATTGATAATAAATTTTATAGGCATGATATACACAACAGATACCTTCTTCAACCGAACAACATATTTTTACGTCAAAAATGTTTAGAAAAACAGTTTCCACTGTAACTTCATAAGAGAAGTTGCAAACAAAATACACATAAACTCCTAGATACGTTATATAAAGCAGGAAAGCATGGGCTGCATGGAAATGGAATCCCAAACATGTTATGCATAACTAAATACCTCTTCTGACTCCAAGTTGATCCAAAAATGGTCCAGACTGTTTAACAAAGTAGGCCAGAAGTTCAGGTACTTCCAACGGAGGCACTTCCTGCAAAGATGTGTCGAACTGTTAGCCAAAGCTCATGAGTCAAATCAAGTCCCCATATTCAGAACATACAACAATAAGTGTACAGGGAAGTTGATGACACATATTTAGAACGATAATATCCCTATCATGAAACCAACTACTTAACTATAGCATTCCTATCATGCTTGAGTTGCTTAGCCCCTATTTCTTTAGCATCGTGTATCCAGTTTTTCTAGTAAGTCCCAACCAACTAATCGTTCTGATGTCAAAATTAAAATTTGAGGTTAAATGAAAATGAAATGGCATTTCAAATAAAACAAAATCTAGGCCCCAAACTGAAGGAGGTAATTTTGGAAATCAAGTTACAATGATTTTTATGTCCAGAGGGGCCTAAGATGCATGGACTGGTGTATTCACTGTATTTTATACGGTAGTATCATATGTATGCATTGTGGCCCTTGGGAAGTTAGAGCCTTCCAGTTTATGAGAAGTTCTGCTAGTTATTTTACACAAGTACCAATATTCAACCAGGCATATTTATATGAACAAATGAAACTATACAAATTACATACCTTTGAATCATGAGGTTCTATGCATATCGATTTCTGCAAGAAAGACAAGAAAATAACACGTAAGTTCTAAGAAAAAAAGACTTGACAACCATATGCTCAAATGCACAAATCAGAAACACATCATAAAGATTAAAAACGATCTACTGAATACCCATCACATCACATAAAGAACATTTAATAGTAGTAAACGAACCATAAACATTTAATATACAGATAAACTAACCATAAAATCCACACAATCCCAAAACAAATGGAATGGCCATGCTTCTGCTGCACTGATGAATCATCCCCAAAATGTATGTCAATTTTGTTTCTTTTAATTTTTTGAATGAAAAAGGATTCAACTTACTAAAAATAAGAAGCAACAACAGAAGCAAGTCTATTGCTACTAACAGCTACCATCCATTAGAGCACAAAATGAAGGACTCTGGCCAAATGAAAATAAGAAAGCGTCCCTACCCTACTAGTCCCAAATTCTGCTTGTAAAAACATTAATTTTATTCTGCAACGAAGAGTAAAAAAACATGCACTACAACTGAACAGTAATAGTATAACCCCATAATTGTGAACAAGATGCTAAAGAAGAGAGAAGTACTTACCAAGCTTGACTTAAGTTTCTCAAGAAATTCACTGTTCTTGAAACCATCAAAAATTTCCACGGAACTACGTTTCTCAAAGTCTTTAATTTTAGTTTTCAATGCTCGAATTGGTTCCCAATCCCTAGTTTCACCTTCTCCTTTCCACTCTTCCCAAAAGCTAGACCTCCTTCCCCTATTTTCCCTCTCAAAATCCACAATCCCATCCTCCACAACTTCCTCCGAAACCGAAACAATCGCGTTCTTAATAGCAGACAAATCAATTCGAATCTTCGCCCTAGGCTTCCACTTTTCCAGAACCTTCTTACTAAAATCCGGTGAAGAATAAGCCCTTCGAAACTCCGTCAACTTCGGCTGCAATTTCTTCACGAATTCAATCTCCGCCGGTGGCGAAGATCGCATAGCCGGTACAGAAAACGCCGGAGCCGCTGAATTGAAGAAATTCTCAAGTTCTCTATCAAACGACGTGGCTAGGTTTTTGAACGAGTTGGCTCGGTCTTTCATTAACCGTAGATCCGCATCTGCTGAGTCACGAACTTCTCGCCATCCTTTGGAAAGAAAGGAAAACGCGTTTGAAGGTTGATGTTGGGTGGCCATAGCCACAAACCTTCACACACCACACCACACCACAAGAGGTTTTTCTTTCTACTTTCTAATAATCCCAAAATCAGAATGTGCTTCGTTTCATAGATTTTTATTAACGGTTGAGATTTTCCGTTTTGGAATCTCTCTCGAAGCTTGGTAGTACCCGTCTTCTTTCCACGTAGGATGTTGTGCTTGTTGACGAGATTTCGTTGGGTGATGACGTGGAGGTGTCACGTGGGGTTATTATATGGTGAAATGTTATTGGACCACGTGGGATAACGGATTAGCGGGAATTCTGGAAGGATTTTTGGGAGGAATATTCGAGTGGCTTTGAGAGAGATATGGTTACAAGTTACTACAAGGAAGGCGCGTTTGTTTTGGAGGGTTGCAATGTGTGGCAGCGAAAGTGAGACCAGTGACAACCGGAAATCCAATTTGTGTGCTTTTGTCTTGTAATCTTGTCGACGGCAATGAAAAACTAAAGACGGCAAGAAAAACTAAAGACGGCAAGAAGTTGACTATAAGATGTTCCGTAAAATGTTATGAGCTGTTGAGATTTTATGTTTTTTTTTTTACAAAATGGAGATTTTATGTTGGTTAACATAATCTCAGTTATTCATAGTATTTTATATTAAATTTGATGGTTAATTTAATTGTGGGAGACCGTTGTCAGTGATTTTTGGTTAAAAATCAAGTCTATCAATATAAATTGAAAATCAAACGAAAATGAGACTCTCGGTAAATAAATAGGTAGCTCTGATTACAAACTTAAAGAAAAATTTAGAGAAGAATTCATTCATATCACCAATCGAATCACGAAATGGACTCGAGCTTGATAATATGAACAGAATTTAAAGATTAAATACTAAAAAGGGGGTTGTTCCAGATATAATTTTGGATTCGAAATTAGCTACAAGGACATGTCAGCAAGGCATCATAGCAAAGTTCAAAGAAGAGGTGATCGGAAGGCGGAATAACACATCAGCCTGCTTATATTTTCAAAGAGACTTCAAAAGCGAATCTCAAAGTTTAAAGTGTTGTGCGCGAATACTTTAAAAGCAGTTAAGGAAGTTTCTTCAGAGGGAATTCAAAGTGCAAAGACAAGTACAAGGCATCTAAACACGTGGCATTGATTGCTATCGTTCACAAGTTAGTTTTTATCTTCATTAGTTTTAAATAGAGACATGTCTCCACCATGCAAAAGTTAGTTTTGCTTGTATTTCTGTAAGTAGTAGCACGAACATAGTACTAGGAGCAATTTCATACCATTTAGTAACTCATCACGTCTAAAACATTCGATCACACTAGACCTTTGAAAAAAATTGCGGTGAAGAATGTATGTCTAAGTCAATACTCTTGTATTTTCAAAACCTTTTACAATTCAATGCAATTTCTCTTTGACAATCGAATGCATCACTATTATCTTTACTATCTCATTCTTGTATTTTGATTTTACTTCTTTAATCACTGCATTTAAGAAATTTGTGATGTTCATTTCTTCTCAGGATTGATTTCCGTGAATTGCTTATGTTTGTTTTTATTTTCGAAAACCATTGGTGCAAAACACTCGAAGGATTCACAACGTTCTACCCTCTCTGGATGTGATTTTTGTGTTTCGTTTAACTGCTTGGTTTATTGAATACTATTGAGTGATTGAACTAGAATCCCTGATTCGATTGATTGCACGATTGAATTCCCTCTAAAATCGTAATTCCTTTCAAAACAACACACAAACTGGGGCTGGTATTGTAAACATGTCAAGTGACCTCAATATCTAACTCTAGTAAGGGTTGAAGTATCCTTTATACTCCCTTAAATACAATTTTTGCTTATTAAAAAAAAACTACATGAGTTGTGGGTGAAGGTCGCTTTGCTACGCTTAGCTACTTCTCTGAGTGCCATTGATGCTGCATATGACTCATACTCCATATATTTAACTATAAATATGGGGTAATATAATATAATAATAAGGCTTAAATATGTTTTAGGCCCCTGTAAATATGGGGTGTTTTGGTTTAAGCCCCTGCAAAAAGTTTTTTTTATTTATAAGCCTTTGAAAATGACACGTTTTGTTTTAAGCGTACATTTCTCAGTTATTAGTGAGGCGTTAAAAATCTCTTCCACGTATATTTGCGCGAACTAAAAAAAAAAAAATTGCAAGGGTCTAATAAAAAATTGCAGGGCTTAAAATAAAATAAAAAAACACACATGGAATAGATTTTTAACGCCTAACTAACACTTTCTAATGCAGGATGACTTAAAACAAAAGCGTGTCATTTTCATAAAGAAATTATAAATAAATAAAAATTGAAGGACTTAAATCAAAGCACCCCATATTTGAAGGGGTCTAAAACATATTTAAGACTAATAATAAATTAATAATGAGGTTGCTTCAAAAAAATTTGATAATGAGGAACAAATGATGGTCAGGTGGAAACACATGCACTGTGCATGACAAAACAATTGACACCAACAGCAACGGCAATGAGCAAAACAACCATCCACGATTCTCTCTCCCTCGTTAGCTGTTAAGCAAACAACTAATCGATGGGTTTACAACTTTTCATAACCTCCAATGAAGATATTTGGGGAACCAATAAAGCAAAGACAGCTTAATTATAACAATGCAAAAATCGCTAACACGAGCTTGGATAGATATGTCTGACCTGTTTCGAACCATGACGTATATGTGTGGTTTGCTGCTTTCCCATCATCATCTTATGGGGCTGCTACGAATGTGAACCCACTACCTTTTGTCCCATTGTGTTCTTGTTTTTTTCATTTTGGGTAGACTCAAATTCAATCACGCCACCCGCACCTCATGTTCTAATCTCTAAATTTAAACCCCTTAAGACTGGAATGAATGTAAGTAGGTGTTTTGGAGTCAATTTTTAGGTGAGTTCACGAATCATTTAAGTGGGTCCCACAATCTAGGTGCGAGTAAAAAAGAGAGATATTCAATTATTAAAAAAATGCATGTGCTTTGAGTGGGTCATGTTATCTTTTAATCTTTAAGGCAAAATTGATGTTAACTAGAGTGTTTTGCGATGCTTTAGAGTTTGATAAAAAATTTAGTTTTTCAAATATGCGAAGTTTGTTTCTTAATAATCGATTATGTGAAAATAAAAACTAATTTTGTGACTAAGTACGTAAAGTGCGATTCTAAACAGTGTGTTTTCGGGTACTTTAGGGTTCAATCTTTTTTAACTATGCAAATACACGACGTTCGCTCGTGAATAACTGGTTTGGTGAATAAAATTACTTTCATGAAAAAATACATAAAGTGCGACGTTAAATTGTGTGTTTTGAGATACTTTATGATTCAGAAAAACTTTTAACTGTTCAAATACGCGAATTTTTTTTTCTCAATAACCATTATGATGAAAAATAAAATTAGTTACGTGAAAAAATACGCAAAATGTGATGCTAAGTAGTGTGTTTCGGGGTACTTTAGAGTTCAGAAATATGTAATTGTTCAAATAGTGTGTTTTGGGGTACTTTATGATTCGGGAAAACTTTTAACTGTTCAAATAACCAGTTTTATGAAAAATAAAATTAATTTTGTGACAAAATATGTCAAGTGTGGCGCTAAGCAGTGAGGAGAAATACATCTGGAAAAGTTTTATATGTTCAAATACACGAAATTTGTTCCTTAATAACCGGGTTGGTGGAAAACATTGTGAGAAAATAAGTAAAGTGCAACGCTAAGCTAAGTGTGAGTGTGTGTGACAAGGTTACTTCAGCAAATCTCGATCACTAAGGTACACTCGCTCATACTGCAATGAGTTATTGTCCATAATGTAACAAGATTCATCAACACGAACAAGCTCGTTAATCATCGACGAAGGATAACTTGCCCACTGTGCGACAAGCTCCCCCTAACAATACACACAAGACCAACCAGTAATCACAACAAAGCAGGAACGACAAGTCACTTAACAACTTTAACGAGTCTAATCTTGGCTACACTAATCAATGCTAAGATATCAGTCAAAATCTTAAACAATATTAACTTCATATCATTTAGACTTACCTATCATTCTATAACTTCATAACATTAACTCATCCTTTAACTTTTATAACTAATTGTTCCTTCTCATTTGAGTGACTTATAATTGATAATGAGTAATACTCAAGTCATATCTACTTGAACTATGTTTCTTTGGTCATAAATGCTCAACTAGTTGTTTTGCTTCTTTTGTTTGATGAACCATAGACTAGTTCAATGCATGCGCCTTCCCCAACACCACTGCGGTGCGTCACGCAAAATTGACCTTAGAACCTCGATGATAAGGTTCCTCTTGGGTCATGAGAGTTGTGATAGCAGGCTGAATTTTGGTAACTCAAGGCCCAACAGAGTGACTAATAACCTTAAATGGCTCAAGGACTTCATTTAGCAATTATATGGGTGCAATTATCGTTATGTTTGTAGTTACTTAGTGGTTTTGTGGCCCATCGTTGTCTAGTCCACTAGTGTAGAAACCCTACCTACATATTTAATGTGTAAATGTCTCTCTTCAGAGTGTAACTAGGACAATTACGCATGCGATGCGAGGAGGTGATAATGAGCTACGGATGTAGTTTGAAAAAACATCAACATTTTATAAGGGGTATAAAAATACGCAACACATATATATAAGACGAAGAGGCAACAATAGCCGCTTAGTGGGATGAGGCAACAATGTCGGTCCAAAAATATATAGAGTGGGGTATATTGGTAAAGCAGATGGGGTACAAATGAGGGTACATTTTGATAATAAAAAAAGTCTTGGACAAAAAAAAAAAAAAATTTATCGAGGGTATGTCGGTCCAAAAATATAGAGTGGGGGTATATTGGTAAATAGTGAGATACAAAATGAGGGGTATATTGGTAAATGGTGGGGTACAAAAAATATAGAGTGGGGTATGTCGGTCCAAAAATATAGAGTGGGGGTATATTGGTAAACAAAGTGGGGTACAAATGAGGGGTATATTGGTAAATGGTGGGAATAAAATTTTCCCACCAAAAGTGGATAAAAAAAAAAAAGAGTGTTGGAAAAAAAAATTATCAGGGGTATGTCGGTCCAAAAATATAGAGTGGGGTATATTGGAGTGGGGTACAAAATGAGGGGTATAATGGTGGGAATAAAATTTTCCCACCAAAAGTGGATAAAAAAAGTGTTGGAAAAAAAAATTTTTGTCGGGTATGTTGGTCAAAAATATAGAGTGGAGGATATATTTAGTAAGCAGTGAGAGTACAAAATGAGAGGGTATATTGGTAAATGGTGGGGCACAAAATATAGAGTGGGGGTATGTCGGTCCAAAAATATAGAGTGGGGGTATATTGGTAAACAGTGGGATACAAAATGAGGGGTATATTGGTAAATGGTGGGAAAAATATTGGTATAAAAATACGCAACACATATATATATAAGACGAAGAGGCAACAATAGCCCTTGGTGGGATGAGGCAACAATGTCGGTCCAAAAATATAGAGTGGGGGTATATTGGTAAACAGTGGGGTACAAATGAGGGTATGTTGGTAAATATGGTGGGAATAAAATTTTCCCACCAAAAGTGGATAAAAAAAAGTGTTGGACAAAAAAAAATTTGTCAGGGGTATGTCGGTCCAAAAATATAGAGTGAGAGTATATTAGAATGGGGTACAAAATGAGGGTATATTGGTAAATGTGGCCCATCGTTGTCTAGTCCACTAGTGTAGAAACCCTACCTACATATTTAATGTGTAAATGTCTCTCTTCAGAGTGTAATGAAATCTGAAGCTATTTTATGTTATCTTCTTTTTGCAACCATATATCACTATATACTAATCGGCTTGTCACTTGCGCGCGCAAGTGACATTTTTTTTTTGTCCTTTTTTCTTTCTTTTTTGTTGCATTTTTTTCTTACAATTTAAGGTTTTTTCTTTCATTCTTTTCTATTTCAGTTTTTTTTCTTCAGTTCTTTTTACTTCTTTTATATTTTAAGGAAATTTAGGGTGAAAGAAAGAAATTAAATCTTTCATCCAGAAACACTAAAATTGTGATTGGATGTAATATAAGAATTCATCAATGATTGATATTTAATATTGGTTGATTCAATCTTAACCATTCACAACATTTTAAACAATATCCAACGGTCAATGTTAGTGTTTCACCGGTGAGAGATTTGATTTGCTCTCTCACCCTAGAAGCACTTTTACAGTCTCGAAAATTTTTAGATGTTTAAATATGCAAATTTTGTCCTTCAATAATAAATTCGGTGGAACTTTTTATAGATGCTGTTATTTTATTGGTAATTTTCATCCATCCTTGCACAATACCACATGTTTTACTTTTTATTTGTGTTTTTTTTTTTGATCATTTCGGACCAATGGGTATTAAAACCACTCTTTAATTTGTGTTTATATTTTTATCTTTCTTTAATATTTGAGTACATTGTTGTTACATTGACTCCCGTGAGAATTTCAGCTACATTTACAATCTTTGTATAACTACTCTTATTTTATCATGGGTTTTCCTTCAACCATGCATGATACCCCCTACGTGTTTCACTTTTTAATTGTGTTGTTTTCTTTTCATTTTAATTATGGATTAATTTTTAATATTTGCATTTGATGAACGTAAATTATGTTATTCAAATTCTCTAGATTTTCTCTTCTTATTTTATCTAAGGAGGGTGTGTGTCTTTGTTAATGTTCCTTTTAAAATCGATAATCTTTTTATTTAATTTATATTTATAATTCAATTTTTATTCATAGTTATTAGATTTTATATTTTGCAAACTAACACCATTTGCCCAATGACATAGGCTACTATGGGGCACGGTGTCGATCCTGCGTGCTCTAAGTTTAATTCTCACGATTGACAAACTCGGTGTTGGCGCGTCGCGAAATTGCTTTCAAGCACGACGGGATATTAATTAGTCTTTAAAAAAATTAATTACTCGATTATACAATTAAATTTAGTCAACCCCGTGCATCGCACATGGTAGAACAACTTCAGTTCTGATGCCTTTACAAAAAACAAAAAAAAAGTAAAAGAAAAAAGAGAAAAAAAAGAGGAAATGCTGCAGAAAAAAAAAACGATGTCCCGCCAAAGTGACAAGATACGATGGTTTGATCTAAAAATATGTTCCGCTGATCTAGATATATCTGTCTTTTTTTCTCTTTTTTCTTCTACTTTTTTTTGTTATTTGCTTCAAATTTTTGGTTTTGTTTTTTATGTTTTTCTTTCTTTTATTTTTTTCCTATGTCATTTGTACACAGTTTTCATCGACTTTGCCAATGACTAATGTCTACTGAGGAGTCCTGGTGGCCACTGTGCAGTATTCGACTTTGTCAGTCTGTGTGGTTCTCCCCCATTAGTGTTTTTACTACATCTAAGATTCTTTTTTTTTCTTTTTTATATTTTATTGGGTACTTTACAGTCTCGAAAATTTTTAATTGTTTAAATATGCAAATTTTCGGTTAAAAACGGTTTAGTTTAATGACAAAATATGTAATGTGTGATGCTAAACAATGTGCTCTGGTGTAGTTGAGGGGGGGAAAGATTATTTTGTAACAAAATGCGTAAAGTGAAATGTTAAGCGGTGTGTTTAGGGTTACTTTATGTAACAGCCTGGGTCCTTTTCTATCTTAGTAGGCTGCCCAGCACTGTACATCACAACCTTCTCTACCCCCAAGTAGAGTTTTTGCTTTTCGTGGGAATCGAACCTTGTAACCTGGAACACAAGTACAAGTTCAATGTATTCCCACTACCAATTGGGCTACTTTCGGATGTGTCACGTGTCACCATGTAAGCTAAATTAGTTTTACAAGAAAAAATAGGTTTTTCCTTATATGTATTATTTTAGAACGATCCAGTGGCCCACACGTTTGGCCATGAGTTTTTAAACAGATTTTATTTCCGTTTGTTTATTATTTATTTTTTCTTCTTTTACTTTTTTTTCCTATGTCATTGGTATGTAGTTTTCATCGACTTTGTCAACGATTAATTTACGTTAGGGAGTCTAGCTGACCACGAGTATCCGGCTTTGTTGGTCCGTGTAGTTCTCCCCCAATAGAGTTTTTACCACATCCAAGGTTCTTTTTTTTTTATATTTTAAGAGGTACTTTACAGTCTTGAAAATTTTTGACGTTTAAATATGCAAATTTTCGGTGAAAAACGATTTAATTTCATGACAAAATACGTAATGTGTGATGCTAAACAATGTACTTTGGTGTGATTGATGGGAAAAAATTTATTTTGTAACAAAATACGTAAAGTGAAATGTTAAGTGATGTGTTTAGGGGTACTTTAGGATTCAGAAAAAAAATACAATTCTTCAAATACCGAAGTTTCATCGTAAATAATCAAGTGTGGTAAAAATGATAATAAGTTTGTGATAAAATACGTAAAGTGCGATGCTGACAGTGTAGTTTAGGGTGTTTTAGGGTCCAGAAATTTTTTTGAAGTTCAAATACGCGAAGTTTATTCATCAATAATAGTTAAATGAAAAATAAAAAATAAATTGTGACAAACAACGTAAAGTGTGTTTCTACGCAGTGTGTTTTGGGGTACTTTAGGGTCCAAAAGAAATTTTACATGTCAAATTTCGTGTTCTATTCTTTATTTTGATAATTTCACACCAACGAGTATTAAAAGCATACTTAAATTGGGTATTAGTTTTGAAACAAATACTTTGTTTTAAATTATAATTAGTTATGATGTTTTTATTGTTTAATAATAACTTTAATAGTAGTCAAATGTTTACATTATTTTTTGACTTGCTTTTTTGTCTTTGTTTTCCATCTCGTACACTGAGACTAACTTCCTCATGAAACAGACAACATGGTAGAACAACTTCAATTCTGATGCCTTTACAAAGAATAAGAATATGTTTCTAAATGCATTTGAATGTAGTTGCTTTGAGAAAATTTTGAATTCAGAGAAATCTCAATTCCTCATTTTCATAGTTCTCCTTCATGAAAAATAAAAGTTAATCTAAATCTATGAAAAATTGGTAAAAGTAAAGTAATAAAATCCATTTGACAACTAATTCAGTGAACTGATAATAACTTTGTATGTGGCTCTCTCATTGAACACATTTTATTTAGTGATGTTTCCTCCTCTTTACCTTTTTCTCTCTCATTAAACCAAACTTAGGTAGGATCGATTTCCATTCTTTGTCTCCATTTTTCCTCTGTGAGTAATTTCATAATGATTATATATTAAATCCATGGAAATGTAATCGGAAGACATTAAAAGGAAATAAGAGAGTAAATTAAAGCCGATGTCCGATTCAAAGCCGCAATTAAAGCACGGGAATGAGTCAATGAGACGCAATTAACAAACGTTAACAACTCCCTTATAAGTCCCAGAAGGGTAGCTCACATGGTTGAGTGGAAGGGACATTGTTGGTGGAAAAACGTAGGCGTACGGGGTTCGAACCCCTCTCCCCTCTCCCCTCTCCCCTCTAACAACTAACACACTAATTCCTAACCACTTTGTCTATCTAAAAAAACAACTCCCTTATAAACATTCATAATACCAATTGACTATAAAGTCAAATTTTCCCCTCTCATAATATACAAGAGACAACACACCACAAATGTAGAAAAAAATTTGATGAATAGCGTAAAACAACTCCAATTCTGTTGCCTTTAAAAACAAATTAACTTTAAATCAAATTAAATATAGACAACCCCGTGCATCGCACGGGTAATAAGGCTAGTTTAGTTATCAACTTAGTGTAGTCTATCATCAGAGGTTGCTAAAAACCCTCGCATATAGGTTGCAGCACACGTTATTGTAGCAGGTTTGAAAACCCATGTAAATCAGTTTGTGTGGGTTAAAATCCCCTGCTAATTTGACCATATTTTTTAGCACCCTTTAACACTTTTTTCACAACACACTATGTAGTTTGAATTTTAAATGAATTTTACTAAATCATGCAAGTCTCAAGTAAATTTGGTGAAATCCATATAAATTTCAACCAATATAAGAGTGTTAAAAGAATATGATAGAGAGTGTGACTCTAGCATTTCGCTAGATAAAATAATTTAGAGAATACTTTTAGACATTTTGTGTGAAGCAAAAGCTAATTAGTGATTGTTTATGATAGTGAAAATTATTTTTTGAGCCCAGTTTACGTCACTAAATGACACATTTAGTGATAGTCACTAAAGGGATACAAATGTAATTTACCAATTAATAAAAAAATAATAATTTAATATTAGCTTTTATGTGGGTTCCGATTAATTCACTACAAAAAACGGATCAAATTGTGGGGGGTTTTAAGTCAAATAGCGGGGTTTAACTCTCGCAAATTAAATCATGGGATTTTTAAAACCGCCAGAGTTTCAAGTGCCGCAATCATTTTGCGGGGTTTTTTTGAAAACCCTGGTATCTAGTCTATTTGCGGGGGTCTTTAACCTCCACAATTACTGGAGGTTATTTTGAGGGGGTTCTTAACCTCCTCTAAAATGTTCTATATAGAATTTGAATACTCTTTTGTTATTACTGAGAAGGTTTTCCCTTAACCTCATTTATTAGCTTCTACTACTAGCACCTATGTGTTGTATATAATATTAAAATTCAATAATTCAATAAATTTAATAAAACTACTCAAAACTTTATTCAAAATATAACCATGATAATGTAATCAAAGTACTCAACTTTACTTAAAATGTAACCATGATACATAAATGTATTTCAAACATACACAGTTTCATCATCAAATGAAACATTTGTAGTTCAAATATTCAATGTAATACAACTTAAAATCAATAATAACCTAAAAAAACTTATACTAAAAGATCCTAAGAAAACATTAAATGTTGCTAGCACCAGATGATAATCTTGCATCCATAGGTGAATTAGGTTTGATCTCTTGCATCAATTGGGGCACACTCACTTGCGTAGGGAGTAGAATGCTTCAAGGTACTTGCAATGAGAAGAAGCATCATGGCGCATATTGAAGGCATTTGAAACCTTAACAACATCTGTAATACAGAAGGCCACCAATAACAATGCTCATTCAACTGTTCCGTTCATGAGTCATCCACAAGTTAAACCTGCAATCTTGTTCCGTTCATGAGTCTAATATTTGCACTAAAAGATATAATTCTTTTATACCATCAGTTCTCCTCATAGCGCCTCGGCCCATCTTGTCTGTCTCACAAGACCTAACAAAGAGCGATGACCAGGTGAAGTGAAGTTAAATATATGTGTAGCCTAGAATTTCATTTATTTAATTACTAAAAGAAGGGAAAAAACCCACATACCTATATCCATTAGACCTAGACCTATTTGACTGATAAATAGCTCTTGTTGACAAAATAACGGGTTGGCGGACCGAGGTCAACAACCTGCCCCACCATTTTTGTCAGACCAGACCACCAAGCCAAGCCCATTGCAAACCCCCCCTACCTCCTCTCCCCCCATCTAAAATTCATTACAACTTACATAAGTGATTACCACATGTTGATTCATTGTCAAAAACCTAAATGTTTTCTTCAAATTTCATTAACTCCAAGGCATGACCTTATGCTGGTATGATTCCCTTTAGATGACTTACACAACCAAAACATGAAAAAAATTCCTTTCATATCAGCAAATCACAAGTAATAGTGTAATACCTTGCAAGGCACTCAGAGCAGTTGCAACACACGCTGGATTTGCAAAATCTGCGAAACAAATGCTCAAGACCCCAAATTTGTTTGTGCCCTAAGTACAAACTGGACCCAGATTCTCTCCAGTCAGGATCCAATCATGTCACCCTAACCTCTTCTATTAGATCACCATCATATTCAATCTCAACCATTGAATTATTTTATTTTAAAAAAATCTAAAATAATTTAAGAAGAGAGAGATGCAGATGGGTGACAGGAGAGGATCCCATTCCGTACAAACCCAACTTTGCACTGGCATGGACTCTCTCAATCGATCTGTGTGCCTTACCTCACATAATAATCAACAAAGAAATTGCAATATTTTCTGACAAATAAAATGAAATTTCAATAAACAAATAGAAAATTGAAAATGGTATTTGGTACAAAGATAAATTAAAGGTGATGTTATGGATAGATTGACCCTACATTGTTGGTATGCTTGTTGAACAATAATGATTGGTTAAACATATATGTAACAGCAATGATTTTATTCGTATCAAATTAGTATAAGAATTCAACTAACTCTTCATTGCTTATCCTTTTAAAAATACTAACTACTCATGGCTTTTGACAGGTTGATCAGTATATAGGTACGATGTATAATGCATGCTGGTCTAAATAATAATATTTTTCGGAAAAAAAGAATAATAAGTAAATTTCTAACAACCTATATGATAGTTTGGTTCGTAATCGTATGATATAATACTTGTTTATTAATATGCATGCATTTAATCCAAAATGTCATATTATAGTAGCCATTAATAGTTTGGAAAAGGGCTTAGGATTAATAGAAGTTATATATTGAATATAATTGATACAAGGACCAACCTAAAATTTGAATATTGATACAAAATGAAGAAATATAAAATGTAATTGTACACATTCATTGGATCAGAAAAACTATTGAATAGAGCCTTTGTGTCTATAACGAATAGCATTCCAACAGTTAAATATGTGGGTAAAAAAAGGGGGATTAATGATTTACACTACAACAAAAATGACTTATTTCTAAAAATGATATAAGTGAAAGTCAAAATGATACTGAGAGTTAAAAACTATGGGTAATAATGGTAGTGAGGATATAAAACAACTACCTACGGAACCGTAGGTTATAAAAGTCAAATCTATATTTACCTATGAACGTTTGACATTTAATAACCGGTTATGCATGTGGGTAAAAGTCAAATATTTTCAATGTGGAGCCACCTTTGTTTTTTTTTTTTTTTTTTTTTTTTTGGTCAACTGAAAGGTTTCATTAATTGGGCCAAGCCACAAAACCAATACATCAAAAGAGGGGAGACCACAAATGTGGTCAGTTCAAAGAAAATTAAGTCTAACTTGGGGGTGTAACCAACAGAAGGGGCGGGGGTAAGAAGCAAGCGGTTGGCTCCATGAGGGCAGCCCAACCCAACAGTTATAGCCATACCCGGCCCAACTAGGCACCCTAACTCTTGCAAACTACATTACAATACAACATAACTAAACCGAAATCTAAATACCCAAAACAGAAAACACGAAGCGACGAAGCTTCTTCTCCCTTCACGCGAAACCCTAATTCAGCAAAACTTCAATTCCAACGCCTCCGTCGTAAACACCTTCCGATCCAGGCTTGGATCGCTTCACTGATAACTCCATCTCCCTCTTCCAGCACTAAAGACTTCTTCGTCCATCAAATCTAGTACCCCTAAAGCGAAGGTGGAAGCCTCTTCATCGGGGAAAGGGGGAGCTCCACGAAGGATCAGGCCTTCCTTCAGTTAGTGGAGGTCGGAATTAGAAGTTTCATCACATTCTTGCGGTTTCTCCGAGTCAAGCATCGTCGAGAGGACTTGAGGGGGATTACGGACCCAGTCAGGTTGGAGTTGTCCATGAAGAGCCATGTTAGCCACCAGATCTGCTATGGAGTTGGCCTCTCGCGGAATCCAGGTGAAGACAATTGAGGTAAACCTTTCTCTCATCTCCCAAATGTCTTTTAATATACACTCTATTTCCATTCTCCTAATTGATCTGTTACATGCCTGTATGAGGAGTTTGGAATCAGCTTCAACCTGCACAGACTTGAAGTTCATGGAGGCTACCAACGTGAGACCTTCTCTCATAGCCACTGCCTCAGCATGAAGGGGAGAGCTTGCAAACAAAGGTGAGGAATCCCCTGTTACCATAGCTCCATTAGTATCCCTTAAAATTATACCACTGTGTCCTTTCCCAGTGATCTGGGAAAATGATGCATCTGTGTTTAGTTTCATAAAATCCCCTACTGGAGGGCTCCACTTGGTTGAGTTCCTTCGAGCACTTAGAATAGTTGTACCTGCATTATGGATGATTGGGTTTCTCGCCTGAACCTGAGATGCCATATATTCTTTTGTTGCTTCTCTTGCTTGTATGAATGTTTGAGTAGGATTGGGTTGTTTATTAGAAAAGACCATAGTGTTCCTAGCAGCCCAGATAAACCACATTGCATTAAAAATAGATGAGATTGTGTAGTCTTTTCTTTGAGTTGTACCAAATTCCTTCTCTAGATTCGCCCAACTGTGCACCATAGTAGTAACATTCCATACGGATTGGCACCGAGCATACTTGTAGGCTATGCCAAATAGGAGTGGTCCAAGGGCACAATAGGAAGATATGCTCTGTTGATTCCTCCTCTAGTTTACACACAGGACACATCACCTCCCTAGCTATGTGTTTGATAGATAGATTAAGTCTAGAAGCTATGATCCCCTGTTTAATCCTCCGGATCGGTGTTTGACTCTTTCGGTCACTTTGGCCCCCCAAATGATCTTCCAACTAGACTCTGAGTGGCAGAAAGAGCTAGTAGGGCCATATTTAGGTACCTCCAGGCCCTCCCTCAAGCATCTATAGCCTGATTTAGCTGAAAAACATCCATCAGTTTCATGAGGCCAGTATAGGCTATCCTGCTGATTAGACCAACCAATTGGGGTTTTGATTGCTTCAATTGCTGATTTAGGCTCTAGATACCTTCTTAATTTTGCTACACTCCACCTGCCCGTGCTTTCCTCTATTAAATCCTTCACCTTCAGCCTCTTCCTTCCTCTCTTTAACCACGCTTTAGAGCCACAAGCTAACGGTTATCCTCTACTAAGCTCACCTTTTCTCCATTACTAATGCTCCACCTACCCTCCTTCTTCAATAAGTCTCTCGCCATGTAGAAGGCTTCTCCACACCCAAGAGATACGGACTTAGGTTTAACCTCCCATATGTCATCTTTAGAACAATAAATTCTTCTAAGTATAGTAGCCCAAAGTATTCATTTGGAAATTGAATGCACCTCTGTGCTCGCTTAGTTAGTAAAGATGAATTTTGGATCGCCAAATCCTTAAATCCCATACCTCCTCGACTCTTATGATTACACATAGTCCTCCGTTCTTCCAATGTATACCTGCTTTCGACCTTGGCACTCCACGAACTTTGCTATTGCAGAGCACAAGAGTCCGCGAAGTTCTTTGGCAGCTTCACAATAGCCATGACATAGGCTGGAATGGCTTGAATAACTGATTTAATTAGAATCTCTTTGCCTGCTTGGGAGAGTAACGCTCTTTCCACCCCTCCGTTTGGAGAGAACTCTCCTTAATCCATCAAGCGCTCGATATTTAGAACTACCCCATTCAGCTGGCACTCCTAGGTATTTACCTGGAGAGTTCCAGATAGGGATGTTGAGGATACTAGCCAACTCCAAACCCACATCAGCCCTTGTCCCTTTACTCAAAGACCACGACTTTTGGAGATTAATCTTCTGACCTGAAGCATTAGAGAAATCATTAAGGATTCTCACCCATTGGTACATCTCCTCCTTAGAAGCCTTGCCAAACAAAATAGAGTCATCGCAAAAAATAGGTGGGTTAGTTGGGGGCATTCTTTGCCAAAATAAGCCCCTTTGATTAGATTCAAATCACTAGCCCTCGAGATTAATCTAGAGAAGACATCAAAAACTAGAATGAAGAGATAAGGAGAGGGGATCTCCTGTCTTAAACCCCTACCAGAATCACACATCTAGACACAGAGCCATTGACTTGATAAGAGTATTTGGTCGAGGTGACAAGAGACATGACTAAAGAGACCCGGGACTGGTGAACCCAAAGGAAAGGAGGACACTGTGTGTAGGAAAGACCAATCCACTCTATCATAGGCTTTGTTCATGTCCAAATTTTAATTGCAAATCCACTTTCAGTCCCTTCCGGCCTTCCTAAGGAAATGGAAGGCCTCCCGAGCCACCATGAGGTTATCTGGATGAGCCTTCCCCACAAATGCACTCTCTGCTGGGAGAAATTAGGAGATTCGTGGTAGGTTTTAGCCTCATCGACAAAAATTTTGGAGATGACCTTGCAGATAAAGTTACAGACTTATTGGCCTTAGCTGACTCAAAGATTCTGGGTCTTTAACTTTAGGAATTAGAGCCACCACTGTGTCATTAGTAAATTCTCCAATATTTCCAGATTCAAAGAACAAACTGATAGCTTGGAAGACATCCTGTTTAATAGTTTCCCAATTTTTCTGATAGAACAACCCATTTAACCCATCGGGGTGGAGCTTTTGAGCTCCTAGGCTAAAGACTGCTTGTTTCACCTCACACATAGTGATAGGGGCTAGGAGCATACCATTCACCTCCTCTGTGACCAACTTAGGAATGACATTCAGACAGGATTCCTCATTGGAAGAACTTGAAGCTGTGTATAAGGACTTGTAGTAATCTTCTATAGCTTTCATGATGTCCTTATTCCCTTCCACCCATTCTCCTTCCAAGTTCTTTATTCTATCTATTCTATTTCTGTCCCTTCTCTGGACAGTAGTGATGTGGAAGAACTTGGAATTTTTATCTCCATAGGTGAGCCATTTTAGCCTAGCTCTTTGCCCCCAATACATCTCTTCCTGTTTCCAATATCTGTCAATAGCCAACCTGGTTTGGTTGACTTCAAGAATATCCAGAGGAGAGGTGTTCAGCAGCCTCTCTAGCTTGATTTTCAATTTAGAAATTTCCACTGCTGCATTTTTAAAAGTCTTTTGGTTCCAGGTACCAAGAGCTCTCTTGCAGTTCTTCACTTTTGATGATACTAATTGCCAAGCATCCTCATTAACCTGTATAGAATTCCAACCCTCAGCAACCACTTCCCTACACTCCTCATGCTCCTCCCAGTATGCTTCATATTTAAAATACCTTGGGCATCTAGAGTTAGGACTAGGGGTAAGAACAATAGGAGAGTGGTCAGAGTTAATTATTGGCAGGGCTATACCTCTAGCATGTTGATAAAGATCTCTCCAGCCCCAGTTCACTAAGACCCTGTCAATTCTTTGCTTAGTAGACACCCCATCCCTAGGGTTGCTAATCCAAGTAAATTTGCTACCCTTTAGATTTAAATCCATAAGATTAGTGTTGTTGAGGAACTCCCTGAATACACGTAACTCGATGGGGCAAGCGGGACCAATCCTTCCTCTCTCTCGCTAGGACAAAGATCTCATTAAAATCCCCATTAAGCACTGTGGTCCTCCTGAAGAGGTTAAGCCTTTCAAGCATTGGCCACAAGTGTCTTCTTTGCCTGAACTTTGGATTACCATACACAAAAGTGACCTGGAATAAATTACCACTTCTCTTTTCTTTCACCCCTGTATGGATGAAGTTAATACACGCTTGCAGGACACGAACTTCATACTTATTATTCCAAAAAAGCCCCAGTCCCACCCACGATATACCCTCAATTTGGTACAGTGAGAGGCATCTCGAAACTTAAACTTCCTTTTTATTCTATTGACTCGCTCCTCCCGGGCTCTGGTTTCCATTAGAACAAAATGGCGGCTTTTGACCCTTCACAAGGTCATTCACTCTCTACTAGTCGTGGCACCGCCAAGCCACGGCATAGCCGGCTAATTATAGTCATTTGGACTTTGGGGGCTTGCTTAGGCTCGCCTCCTCAGCCATGTCAGAATAACTGCCAATTGAAAATTCTCCAAAAATAGTTGGGTCATATTTTCTCCCTTCATCTAGCTCAGGGAGGTTATCTTTCTCCCTCCTAGTTCTTTTACTGGTTTCCCCAGTTTCACCCTTATCATGAGAAGATTGAGGGAGTGCTGATTTCCTCTTTTTAATGTTCATGAATGTTGTCATGCTAAGGGCCAAACTGTTCTCTTCCTCATCAACTAAATGAGGTTTTGTGATTAATGCTTCCTCCTCATCTTCACTAGGGTATTCCACTGTGTACTCTGGTTGTTTGGGGGATTTAGTGATTTCTCTCCAATGTTGGTTGTGTTCTATAGCTTTGGCTGGCTCATTTAGATCTGGGACCGATGCATAGAACCCTAGTTGGACTGGGGGAAGGTTAGGGTTAAAAGCCCCCCCTCTCTGGTTTGGGCTTGGGAGGTTGATGGTACAGTATTTTCCCAGGTTTCTAGGAATAACTATGGGTCTGGGTTGTGGATTTACTGGATTAGGGCTGTGTCCTGTTGGGATTTGGTGGGTTGTGGTAAGGCTATGTTGGACTGAGTGTTTGATGGTGGTTGGGGGTTGAGAGGTTGTAGGTAATTCATGAAGGTAATACTCCAGAGTTGATTGGTTGTGTTTATGAAGGGCCTTTAGTTGGGTAAGTCTGTTTTCAGTTCTGTCTGTTTGAGGTTGTGACTGACTAAAACTGTTATCAGTTCTGTCTGTTTGGGGTTGTGATTGATTAGGGTTACCTGTTGTAGAGCTAGGTGGATCAGGTATAGTTTGGTTGTCGCTAGATAGTGTATAGATGCGGGAGCATTGACCACTAGATCAGCTGAGTATTTTGGTTTAGAGGGATCAAAGGCAGACATAGTAGTGGGTTTAGAGCAAAAATTTTGATCATGTCCTATCACCCCACATTTATAACACATAGATTGAATTCTTTCATACCTGTACTCAACCCAGAGATTCGGGTAGTTGCTCCTAGGCACCCTGCATCCAACAGGTAGGGGTTTACCTAGGTTAACTTTGACTCTACCTCTCACAAAGGTTCTCAACAACCTCCCTTCAACCACCGGCTCCTCTATCTGCATCACTTCACCCACCTTACTCAGAATTTTTGCTGCATTTGCTGAGCTCATCAGCTCCAATGGGAGGTTGTGGATCTGTATCCACATAGGAGATGTATTGAATCTTATTTCCTGATAGGAAACAGTAGGGTTCCATTCTTCTAGGCATAACAGGTGGTTCATTATAAACCATGGAGCCCTCTTCATCACCATTTCCTTATGGTACTCAGTAGCAAAATGAAATATGAATAAGTTCTTATCCACCTCAGTTATCTGTAACCCTGGGTAGTTAGCCCAGGCATTTTTTATGACCTCCTTCATTGCTTTGATATTGTAGACCTTGTTAGATATGAGTTTCCCTATAACTGCAGTTTTGACTGAATCTATGTTGATTTGTTGCGCAGGTTCAAGTTCCACACCCAGAATTTCTGGATCTTCTTCACTGTCACACCCACTCTGTTGATTCTGATGCATATTTGAAGTTGGGAGCAGGAACAACACAAAGCCTCAATAGTGGAAGGGCTTCTAAAGAGAAGTCTTTTGTAAAATAGATCTGGTTAATCTTTTAGAGTAGAGAACGCTAAGGACTGATAAGACTCTTAAGGACTGTAAGAGAATCAAGATGACTGTAATAAAAACTAAGGATGACTGTAAGAACCAGAGGACTGTTCTATTTAGGACTCTACTTTTGTATAAAAAGGATAAGCACCTAGACACTAAGACAAATCAACTGGGTACTTCGCCCTACTAAGCATTTATTGCTGCTATATTTATAGAAGCATAGATTAACAGAGATCTAATGACCAATTCCTCCTGCTAGCTCATTTATGTCACCATATTTGAGCTGTTAGGAGAGAATCACGAAAAAGAAGAAACAAACTAACCCTAGACTCAATAAATGAAGTTTCAGCTAAACCTTGGAGAGAAAAAAAAAAGGAACAACGACATAAAACTAATGACTAACCCACGAAATAGAAGGAAGAACGGATAATCTCAAGGTAGTTGATGTGAATCACTATCATAAGAGAACATTAAAAGCTAGCCGCCTAACTCGCGCCTTCAAGCGAACCAAAACCCTAGCAGAGAACCCAAAGGGCTTTCTCTAGTAACTTGCAAACCAAAACCCAGCGAGCCACCTTTGTTTAGAGGTTAAAGAATAGTAATGGCTCAATTATTCAAGGCTATTGCTTTTCCCAGCCCCCTTCTATTCCAAACACACCCCACAAGGGTGTGAAAAGACCAAAAGGTCAGACAAAATCTCTTTTTTTCACGAAATTTCACATGTTCGAACACGGGCCTTCGAACAGGTTCGAATGATATCGTTCGTGTGTGTTAAATCTTAACTTCACACTCTCTTTGGGTGTTTTTCACCTGTTCGAGTGAGGTCATGCGAACACGTTCGAACGACATCGTTCGAGTGTGTTAAATATTGACTTCACACCTCTGCAGGCGTAATTTCACTTGTTCGAACGAGGTCATTCGAACGTGTTCGAACAAGGTCGTTCGAACAATCTTTAAACACGTGAACTCAGTGTTTCACGCGAGGTTATTTTTGGAATAAAATTTGTTAAGGGGTGTGAAAGAGTAGGAGGGAGTGTGGAAAAAGCAATGGCCTTATTCAAAGCTGAGATTAATACCGTAATAGCCCAAAGGGCCTAGGCCATGGGGATAGTGGATGGATTAAGGGCCCATACTTCGTACAACCCCCCTCCACTCACTAGACACCCCCAAATTTGGTTTAATCCCAAATTGCCCTCACGTGAAAGGCATGTGACTGACAAAAATGGATTGTCCGGCGCACGACTAACCGATCCTGTTCGACTGGACCTCCATCGAACATTGAAAAATAGACTATTCGATTGGACATCCATCGAATCCTACGTTGTGTAGTGTTCGGTTTTATGAAATGCAAACGTGTTCGACTCTGTGGAGAACCGTCACGATACTTTGACAGTAATCGGTGGGCCGACAAAGAACTTTGGTGCAGCTGTTTTTTTTTTGAAAAAACTTGTAATTTGACGTCTAAAATAACTACTTGAATCAAACTAAATCACTCAATTAGATAAACAAAACATGATATTGTCTTAATATATACAATTGTCTTATACATAATGAAATCATGAAATTGACAAAGAAATACAAAAAAAAAACATCAAAATCAATATTTGCTCAAATCAACAGTTTGAGGAGCATGTGAATAGGGTTTAAAGCTTTATATTGTTCCAAAGGTCTTGTATATTGCCTGGGTCAGTCATTTGCTATCTCTTTCCGACATTTTGTCCATGGTGTAATTGTTCCTGGCATTGGGGAGCCTCTCTTCATAACTAGTGTAACAAAGTGGTTACCCGTGAACAATATGTGGAAGACCGGTGCAGTCTTGATTGGTGTAATGAGAAATTGATAAATGTAAAAGGAATAGCACGATACCAACATGCTTGTACTTCCCGCCTTTTCACAAACCAACTCACAAAATATTTTCCCGACCCGCCGCCGTTGTCCGATCGATTGATAACCGTAACCATCCCAAGTGTATGGGAAATAGACCGAACATAATTCAACAAATCATCACGAGTAGCAAAGACTTGTTCAGTTTGGAATGAACTCGAATGATCCACAACAATTGAACTAGCTAGTGATAGGGATGGGGGGCCATTTTCATCCATCTTCAAATCTACAAAGTTGGGAAAAAATCACACAAATTGGTTAAAAACCAGAAATTCTGCAGATTCTGTGTATCAGGTAGGTTCGGACAACAGAAATGCGAACGGGTTCGGCGCACGCTTGGCCGAACCTCAATACAAAGACCCATTATTTTAGTATGTTCTTGCAGACGCTTGTCGCGTGGCGTGTTCGACCTCTGCGCAGTCCGAAGCAGTGCGCGATTTCGTAAAAAAATACGTAAATGAACAAGAATGCGCGAAATAAAGCTACAAATTCATAGATTGAGCTACATATCTTAATGTTGATACTAAATGGAGGTAAATTTCAGCTTGAGATGTTAGATTAGATTGAGGTAAGGGTGTGGAGTGTGAGTGAGTGATGAGAGTGAGAGTAATGAGTGTTTAGAGGTTTAGGGGGTGTATGGGATGAAAGTGAGAGTTGAGTTTGGAATTTTCTTTTTTTAGTGAGAGTATTTTGGACTTTTCATAGGACAAATGGGTGTCTAGTGAATAACTAGGAGGTTCTAAGAAGCATGAGCCTGGATTAATTAGTGTGGGTACCAAACACAAAAATATGACAAGGATTACGCGTTTTGTAGATAATGAAAAGCGAGTACGTAATTACAAACAGGAAGAAGCTGATTATGACCTTTGTCCATTTCTGTAACCAACTTCCATTATAAAACACAGAACAACTTTAACAATTGAAAGATCCTTAAAATCTCCTCTTTTTCCTTTTTCCCCCCACTTAAGCAACCATTTAAAATTCTTTATGATACCACCAGTTACTTCATACTTTAAAGGGTACTTATGCCTTAGGATATTGCTCTTATAATTCACATAGAATAATCGAAATGATCATCGCATTTTTTACGAAACAATTTAAAAAAGAATAAGTGCAGCTAGATTGCAATCTTAGTGACTTCAAAATTATGAAATGTAACAATTGTAACTTTGTAAGATGCAAGATATAGATAATATTGCATATGTTCCTTCCATCACGACTTTTTGATAAATAATAACGTTCATTTTCTCGTGAATAGACGTCTATGTTTGGATATAGAAGAATTTTCCTCCGAATAATAATAAATAAATAAATAAATAAAGGAGAAAAACTTTTTGGCAGTATCTGAATCTGATACCGACTCCCTTTAGCATCTTGCATTTCGTTCTACATCAATCAAGGGAATTCTCGGAGTTTTTTTTACTGTGTTATTGGTGTGAAGTATTTAATGACTTTGTCTGTGACTAATATAATATACGTTAGAAAATCTAATTGACCACGTATATATCCAGTTTTGTCAGTCATGTGGTTCATCCCTCTTAACAGAGTTTTTCCCACATCTAATATTTGAACTGAGATATCATTGCGGTGAGATCGGTTCAGCTGCATTCGATAAAATGATTTTATGAAGTCATGTATTCAAGTTTCTCTTTTGCAAAACTAAAAAGTTAGTATATAGTTGTTTGGTTGTTATGTGAATTTAGTGTTTAGACGATTAGTAAGTTTCTTAAGTTGATTTGTCATTTGCACATTTGATTATAAAATAGGTCAACTAACTCACATTGTTAATAATTATTCCTCTTTTAATCGGAAGATTATGTTTAGAAAGGGATTGTTTCTCAATTGCGATTTTTACACTACTTAAAAGAGTATCTAGTGTAGAAGATTCAACTGCTAAACTGAAATTGCATGAAGGATAAAAGATGAAAAACATAAAAAATTTGATCGATAAACATAAACACTTGTGTTGTTTGATTTGTATGTCAAAAACATATTGTACAACATGTTTTTATAGGCATAGACTACCTAAAAAACCCTATATACCAACATTATTTGTCATGTTCTTAAATCACGACCTCACATATTACATCATACGAGATCATGGCTAACAAAAAAGTGTAGACAATTACCTAGTAGACAAATTTACAACCCAAAACTCTTAGTCAACTAACCTATTGAATGCAGATCAGTTGACCACATCCTTCGTAACCTCATTTTTAGGGAGATGGGTTTTCATACACGTTATTTACTTTGTTAACTCATATAAAGTCGGTATATGTGGTCAGTCGACTATGTTGTTGGTCAAACGAATAAATGTCATTAATTGACAATGTTTTCCATATCCCTATTTTTAAAGTGATAAGTCCTCATGCACATTCTTAATTTGGTCAACTCATAGAATTTACATGTCTTCTAAATCAACTAATATATGAGCAAAAGATCCAATATAACGACTATCTATCACTTGTCTATGTTCTCCATATCCTTATCTTGAAAAAGGTGGGCAATGGAATCTGGGCAACATCTTCACATCACAGAAGACCAATGACTTGCATCAGGAAAGAGAGTGACTCTAACTGATAATGCTTCTGTTTTTAGGGTGGGTAACTTAATTAACCAAGATCATGAATAGGATATCACCAAAATCAGAGAGAATTTATCCCCTAGCAGTGCTATTGATGTTTTAAAAACTCCTATTTCCTGATCTTCTCATGATGATATATTATTTTGGCCTTTCACTTCCAATAGTATTTATTCAATCAAATTCGGTTACAACAGACTACATGAGTTATCCCAAACACTTATTCTCTCTCCTTCTAGCTCTACAGGTGTTTCCTAAGGAATTATGGAGAAGAATTTAGAATGCAAATTTCCATGAATTTTTTTTTATCTGGAGGGTTTCCCATAATGCTCTTCCAATTAAGGAGACCCTTTTAAAGAATAATATAACTAATTCCCCTACTTGTCCTATTTGCAAGAGTGCAGCAGAATCTCTTGAACATCCTTTTCTCCTTTGCCCTTGGACCCTTCCACCTTGGTTTGGACTTCAATTAATTGTTTCCCCATCTAGTATAGGCCTAGCTAGTATTCATGCTTGGCTGGATGATGTAGGTTCTTGAATTTGGGTTATCTTCGCTCATGTGGGTTTTGCTTCTTTGGGGTTAGATGTAGGGTTAGGAGAGAGTTTCACCTCTCTAAATTCTCTTTTCCTAGGTTAGAGTCGTTTCCTCTTTTAGTTTTACTTATAATTGTTGTTAACCTTAGCTTGGACTGGGTCAGATTGTGTGGTCTTGGCTGATTCGTGTGTAGGCTTGTTAAGTTGTTATTTGGTTTGGGTCTTACTAAACTTCATGAATCAAAGCAACTTTGACAAAAGAAAAAGAACCAAAACATTTTGTCCCAGACCAATTGGCCTATGAGCCAGATTTGATCCACTTTTTCATGTTTTTTAAACTTTTTTGTGGTTTCTTTTGTTAAAAAGTTAGATTGGGTTGAGTTAACCCGCTACCTAGTCTGCTTTTACATTTTGGCCCAATGAGACAAGCTTAGTCGAGCCAGAAAACCCAGTTTAACAACTCTAGTAAATATGTAAAGAAACAAATTACTCTCTCCGTCTCATTTTGTTTTTTTTTGTCGAGACCAAAGTATCCATCACGAATCTGAACGACTAATCCCTCATTTGGATTGGAGCACTTCTCGAAAGGTGGGGACGGTGACCAAAGATTTAAAACTGCTTCATACCGAAGGCGAGGATCGAACCCTCGACACTTAGTTAAGGGAGAATGAACCCCAACCGCTCAACCACCTCCTCTAAGTTCGGTCTCATTTTGTTTGTTGTTTTTAGGAAAATTAATTTGTCAGAAACTGTATTTTACATTTTTAATAAAATATTTAATATTTTTTCACTCAACTTCTTCTTTATTATCCAATAACACAGAGCACGAGAAAGAAGGAAATCTAACCATTAGGACAAAGTAGCAATGCAAAGGTTGGAGAATATGGATGGATGATGAGGCATATAGCAATGGTCCACCCAAACCTTTTTCCATAACTCGCAATTATGCCAATTTCTCACTCCTCGCTGTCTCTCGCACCTTCTTCGCGCACCTTAATTTCCGTCCTTCTTTCATTTCTCAACTCATTTTCCGCTTCCCTTCACTTTCCACACTCTCCCACACACCACTTAGAAAAACCTTCTTCTTTTCTTCTCAGATTCAACATGCACTGTTCTTCGTCTCATTCTTCTTTCCCATTTTATCAAACACTTTATCTTCAATAACCACAACCATGTCCAACGCAATTCTCCTTCCTACTCTCCTTCTCCTTCTTCTACCCTTTCTAGCCCTCGCCGTCACTGACCCTAACGACGTTGAAATCCTCATACAGTTCAGAAAAAACCTAGAAAACCCAGAAATCTTACAGTGGCCAGAAGATAACAACGATCCATGTGGAACCCCACTTTGGAAATTCATCTTCTGTGACGGTAACAGAGTTTCACAGATTCAAACCAAAGACTTGAACTTAACTGGTACTTTACCTCACAATCTGAATCAACTCACTGAGCTTTCAAATTTAGGTCTTCAAAACAACAAATTACACGGTCCTTTACCGTCGCTAAAAGGGTTATCAAAATTGAAATACGCGTTTTTGAATAACAATAACTTTGATTCAATTCCTTTTGGTTTCTTTGATGGGTTAACTAGCTTGGAGGTTCTTGCATTGGATAATAACGTAAACCTTAATGGAACCAATGGTGGGTGGCAGTTTCCTTCTTCTTTGCAGGATTCTCCTCAGTTGACTAATTTTTCATGCATGAGTTGTAATTTAGTTGGTCCTTTGCCGGATTTTCTGGGTCAGATGAATTCTCTTTCGTCGTTGAAGCTTTCCGGTAACGGTTTATTTGGCGAGATCCCGAAGAATTTGAATGATTCAGGGTTGCAGATTTTGTGGTTGAATAATCAGCAAGGTGAGAAATTTAGTGGAAGCATTAATGTTGTCGCTACTATGGTTTCTCTTACTAGTTTGTGGCTTCATGGAAACCAGTTCACCGGTTCGATTCCGGTTAATATTGGAGACTTGGTTTCTCTTAAGGATCTTAATCTTAATGGGAATGAACTTGTTGGGATAATTCCTGATGCTTTAGCTAAAATGGAACTGGATCACCTTGATTTGAATAATAACAAGTTTATGGGTCCAATCCCAAATTTTAAGGATCCTAAGAAAGTTTCTTTTAGTAACAATGATTTTTGTTTGAATGAAATTGGGGCTCCTTGTGCTTTTGAAGTTATGGCCCTTTTAGGATTTCTTGGTGAGTTGAATTATCCTTTAAATCTTGTTGATTCATGGAGTGGTAATAACCCTTGTGAGGGACCTTGGTTGGGAATTAAGTGCAATGCTGATGGTAAAGTAACTATGATTAATTTGCCACGTTTTAATCTTAGTGGTACTTTAAGTCCTTCTGTTGCAAATTTGGATTCTCTTGTTGATATAAGATTGGGAGGTAACAATCTTAGTGGTGTAATACCTAGTAACTGGACTAGCTTGAGGAATCTGAAGATGTTGGATCTAAGTGATAATAATATTTCTCCTCCACTGCCAGTTTTTAGTAATGGATTGAAACCTATGGTTGATGGGAATTCTTTGTTGAATGGTAATAAACCGGACGCTCCTTCTCCTTCCTCAGGGAAAAACGCCCCGTCCGGTGGATCTGGGAATGCTGAACCTACAAAGGAACACTCAAATTCAAGTTCAAGTGATTCCAGTGAAACGAAAAAAACCAAAAGGAAAAACTTGGTTTTGATTGTAGCCCCAATTGTGGGTGTGGCGGCTGCAGCTTTTCTGCTGATTCCACTTTATGCGTATTGTTTCAGGAGGAGAAAGGATGGATTCCAGGCTCCTAGCTCACTGGTGATTCACCCCAGAGATCCTTCTGATTCAGATAGTACAATAAAGATAGCTATCGCTAATAATGCCAACGGGAGTGTTTCGACGGTGACAGGGAGTGGCAGTGGGAGTAGAAACAGCAGTGGATATAGGGACTCTCATGTCATTGAAGCTGGAAATCTTGTAATATCTGTTCAGGTTCTAAGAAATGTGACCAAGAATTTTGCCCCAGAGAATGAGCTTGGCCGCGGTGGATTTGGGGTTGTTTATAAGGGAGAGTTAGACGATGGGACTAAGATTGCGGTGAAACGTATGGAGTCAGCTGTGATTAGTAATAAAGCTTTGGATGAATTCCAGTCTGAAATTAAAGTTCTGTCAAAAGTCCGACATCGGCATCTAGTGACCCTTTTGGGTTATTCCACAGAAGGTAGTGAGAGGATTCTAGTATATGAGTATATGCCACAAGGGGCTCTCAGTAGACATCTTTTTCATTGGAAGAGCTTTGGAATGGAGCCACTCTCTTGGAAGAGAAGGCTCACTATTGCCTTGGATGTTGCTAGAGGATTGGAATATCTTCATACTCTAGCTCACCAGAGCTTCATTCACAGAGATCTTAAATCATCAAACATTTTGCTTGGTGATGATTTTAGAGCAAAAGTCTCAGATTTTGGATTGGTAAAACTTGCTCCTAATGGCGAAAAATCTGTAGTAACCCGGCTTGCTGGGACCTTCGGATACTTGGCTCCAGAATATGCAGGTGATTTGTTTTTACTAGTTCTTCAAATTACATTTACATTTAATTTAGTTGCTCTCTTCCTCTTTGTATTTTATAATTTTTTATTAACGGCATATGAATTACTTTAAACTTACTTTAGTGCTATAAAAGTGGTTTGTGGATTTCCTAGAGGATCTCTCTATCAGAATTGGTAGCCATTGACCTCTTATTTTAACTTTTAGTGCTTTATTTTATTCCATTGGATTAAAGCCCTTAGCCTATTAGTAGATTAACTGATTTTAAGCAAACAAACTCTAGTTTACTTATCATATGGCAAATATCTAATACTCCCTCCGCCCTAAAATATAAGACCCCAAAGTACATGTATCTTGACTGAATTCCCAAAATATAAGGCCCCAAAGTACTTGTATTTGGACTAAATTTTAGTCCAGATACAAGTACTTTGGGGCCTTGCCTTGTATTTTGGGACGGACGTAGTAGTAAACTTTTCAATTCTACATTATATATTCTTGTACCACATATTTCAATATCTGTTTCTTCTAATTTATATAATGATATGTTCAAATGCTATACTAATCCTGGGTTTTTATTGTTGAATATATTCATTCAGTGACAGGAAAAATCACCACCAAAGTAGATGTTTTCAGTTTTGGGGTTGTGCTAATGGAGCTGTTGACTGGACTAATGGCACTTGATGAGGATAGATCTGAGGAAAGCCAATACTTGGCAGCATGGTTCTGGAATATAAAATCAGACAAGGAAAAACTAATGGCTGCTATTGACCCAGTCCTTGACAAAAAGGAAGAAACATTTGAGAGCATCTCCATCATTTCGGAACTCGCTGGACATTGCACTGCGAGAGAACCGGGCCAACGGCCGGATATGGGACATGCAGTGAATGTTCTGTCATCCCTTGTCGAAAAATGGAAACCATTTGACGATTACACCGAGGAGTATTCGAATCGATTATAGCCTTCCTCTTGACGAAATGGTGAAGGGTTTGAAAGAGGGAGAAGGAAAGGATTTGAGTTATATGAATCTTGAAGATAGTAAGAGTAGTATCCCTGCTAGGCCTACTGGATTTGCAGATTCTTTTACTTCAGCTGATGGCCGGTGAAACAAATGGTTTGTTTGCTTTGTTGGTTTTTATTTTATTTTACCTTTCACCTTTTTTTCTTTTAATTTGTGTAGATAGCATGCTATGTTCTTTCTTTCTAAAAATGCCAAGGCAAAATGTTAGTATAAGTTGTGTGATAGTTGTTTCATGCATTTGAAATCTGATTTGTACGCTTCGTATTTTGAACTTTGACTTTCAAGTGTTGATATTTGTAGATATAGATAGTGTGCAACGATGAGCAATGAGAATGTTTGTAATTTGTTCATTCATTTACGCCCCAATATTCGTTGTCAAATGTTGTTTGGGCATTGACGGTTGATTAGAGATTTTTTATTTTAAACCATAGTTGTAAAAATTGAGATTCTACATGAGATTGGGAGAGGGGTAGCGAAAATGCAAACCGTAAAATCACAAGTAGAATTGGAAAACTATATCAAAAAAAATTGTAGAAATTTATAGAATTGGGAGAGGTTAACAAAATTGCAAACTCGTAAAATCGCAAGTAAAATTGTAATATCTATAAAAATGCAGATATTACTATAAACTTGTGCATAAGATCACAAGTCTTGATCAAAATAAAGCCAATTTTACCAAGCCTACATTTTGTCGCTGCCCGGAGCATTTTTTCGTGGGTTTCGGTGTCTAGAAATCGTCCTAACACCTGGGGTTGATTCGGTTGTTGAAATAGGAGGCCTACCATGGCCCGTTCCAACCATGATCTCAAAAAAAAAGTATTACATCGGGTCGTAGAATTTAGGGTTCAAAAACTTAAAATTTGGGTAAAAGTGTAAATCGGGTCACATAACCCAACCCGTTTTCATTGTCTTCAAATCGCGACTTAGTTCGCAAGCTCGTACAATCCTACTCATTTTTCGATTCTGCACGCGATTCATGTCGCTGGGGTTAGCAGACTCATTTTAAACATTTTTCGACCAAGGACCTCATATTTAAGTTTCAACCCAATGGGGTATCTGATAAAATAATAAAAAAAAAACCAATGGGGTAATTTTAATGACGTCAAAAGAAGGGGAAAAAAGAACTATTAATTGGGTGTACCCATAATACCACTAAAGACCTCTGTTTAGCAAAAAGTAGTGGATAGCGGATAAACTAGCTTATAGCAGATGAGTTGATAGCAAATAATTTAGCGAATTGAATTTAACGTGTTTGGTTAAATTAACGATAAAAATAGCTTATAAACATAAAATTACGTAAATAGACATTCGGAATTAATGATTAAAAATGAGAGAGAAATTTATTTAATGAGAGATAAACTAGAAATTTAATTAAAGTGATTAGAGTAAATCATTGTTGATGTTGCGCACTGTCACTGCACACATAATGTGGACAACGATGTTCACTGATTGTCCAATAAGTGATTATTAGTGTCCGCTCCTCATTTCCTTGGACAGAAGCAGAGGTGAGACCAGGCAGGCAAGCAGGGAAGGATGTTGTTAGTAGTCCATTATAGATTTGGATTACTGATCTAGTCTCACATGGCATAAGTGGTTTTATCATGGAGCTGTCAAGTCTAAGAAAAGAGAACCATCAAATAATTATCTGCACTTCAAATAGAAACAAGCGTGACTATGTGATGTGGGCACATAGGTTGTTTGTTTTCAATTGGAAAAAACAGAGACACCTGTGAATCAGCAAATTGCCAAATATCTAACGTGATTGAGTACGATGACCCATTAACTCATGTGAACAGCTGGCTCATCACCCTTGGCTTGCTTGTCAGAAAGTCTTGTGCGTATTAGTGGTGTGTATGATAGACTATTAATTCAGAGATTGATCAAAAGTCTCTATCAAACTAATTTCTTATGGCGTTTTAGACGTTTGACACTGGTGGACATTCACTAGTAAGTCAATGGCGGAAAGTTACGCATAAATGTTTACGTTTCTTTTGGTGGAAATACTCAACGAATTTACATTGTAGCACATAATAAATGTGGCATCAATCACGTTTTAATTGTTCAAACAGGGCGACACTAGTCTTTATTAACACAACAGGTTAAAATTCGTTATATTCACAGATAAAAACTACGCATTCCTGCTGAAAAATCCAAGATGCTGAGGATATAAGAGGCAGTCAAGAAAGCAAAACTAGAAAAGTTACATTAGAACTCCGTTTACTCTGTTTTACACGAAAGGTGAATAAAGGTCACTAATTACAACTTACAACTACTTCAACTCATGCAATTAAAGAATGAATAATGGATCACTCCCTCCATGAGATGCTTACAATCACAGGATCACAAAAACTGTCAATAGTTGCCCAACATTTAAGTCTTCCACGTCTTATAACTGTACAAGTGGCTCAGACTCAGGCTCTCTGGCCCCTTGGAACTATTTTCTATTATACAAAAATAGAGAAACTAGTAGATACAGAGAAGATAATTGTATAGGCAACATCATTCTAAAAAAAGAAGTATTGCCATGTCACAGTAGTGTTTCAAATGCCAATTTAAAACTACAACCAGCTGGCGTTTCCATCTAGCAATTATAAAGGTCATAATGCTACCGTTTTGTACTCTTTCTGGTTTGTCCTGTGGCAGTGATCAATGTCAGCATGAGGACAACTTCCTGCCGTGGAAAAAGTAAACAAATCTTTCAATGAACGTGTGACATAAACCATTTTAAGAGAATAAATCAGCCACTTAATATGCTAAAACAGCTGGCCATGAGCTCGTAAATTTCCTGAAGATTAAAACAAAGAAATAACAAATATAAGATAAATTATTTCACCAATCCCTACTTCCTATCCATACAGCAGTAGGGGGGAGCTAATGACAACAATATGTGACTCGTGCTCCTGGAAGGTTCATATCAAATATGACACTTTGACTTACCTAAATCAGTGGCCGATGCAATCATACTTCCTCGGGGAGGCAGCCAACATGGTAAGCCAGAGTAGTATCTGAATTTTGGTCCTTTGAAGATATGGCTGACATAATTTTTGCAAAGGAAAATTTCCAGTAAGGACGGTGGACTGGGGGTAACAATATGTTTGATTGCTTATCCATGGCAAGTAGCTTCGAACACTTGCTGCACATCCAACAAATTGAGATTAGTAACTCAACTACATGATATGGCGATCTATTAATCTGACAACTGCAAATTGAACCTGCATGGTCTTGAAAACAGAGTCTGGTAGCTGCAAATCCAATGCTACAGAAATATGAACGAAAGCTAAGAAACCATCAGTATGTCTAGAATGAATAGCTTCTAACAAAAATAAGAATCATGATATGCATAAGCGAGATAATTTCAGTACCAAAAGAGAGTACAAAGATGTTTCAGCTTGGTTACCAAGAAAATGCTGCAGAGCTACTGCTGCATATTCCTGAAGTGGACCATAAAAAAGCTATAATCAGAACACTTATAACAGTGACGGAAATAATCGCATGAAATAAAATGTTAACAGGGACCACAACCGTAATATGTCTGTACACATGATGAACTGAAAAACCCCGTGCATGCACATAGCTTCCACTCTGTTTAAGTAGAACACAGTAAAATTTAGCAAGCCAGAGGTATTAAGAACTATTATAACTTTATAAGTGGACAAGAGGGATGTAAAATCATACAAAGTTACTACGAAATAACAGATTGTGTCTTTTTATTATTAAAATTAAAATAAGCCATACATATACAACTCGGGAATAGGATATCCCCAAATATCAAGAGAAAGAACGTGTAGGACATACATAAATATCTATTTATAGTATCCCAATGAGTATTCCTGGCCATTGTCTTCAAACAGAAGATCCTTTGATCTGACAAGGGAGCTTCAGATTTCCATAAAACAACAACCACCACCACCACCTTACATAGTCAATGACGGATAGCGTAGCCTAACGGCCGACCCCCAAATGCTATAGCGGGGAGGGTATGGTACATTTAAGTCTAGGGGAGAGAAAAACAGCTAGAGAACTGGTCGCACAGGAGTCGCACGGCGGCAAGGGTCGCAGAATAGAGAGGAGAGAAGATGTTGCATAGAAGAGAGGAGAAGACGAGAGGGTTTTAAACTTTTGGGGGAAAAAATACAATCAATAGAACTGACACTATCCATAATTTATAGTTTATAGTATCCATAACATGCCAATAATAAATTAGTGCACCATGAACACCCTATAATGAATATTAGAAAGGAGAACTAATGGTAAATATCATAGTAATAGTGAGGTATACCTCGTCTGGAGCAAAGAACGCTACAGCATCAGGATCAGTGGAACCAGCAGGATGCAAGGATATAACAGCTCTGAAGATAGATGGGGACAGCAATTCTATCACTGCAACCTTCTCTGCAGCAACAGCTCCCATTGATCCCAGCCTTAGCTTATTAGAACCATGATAGTTATGTTCCAGAGAACTCTCACTCGTTGAAGAGGTGAGTGTGGAAGCTCTTTTTAACCAGTCCAATCGTTCAAAAGTCGAAATTTTCGCATGTGGCACTTCCTTTTCCAGGGACTTTAAAACATCGGGCAGTGTCTTAAGAAAACTAACATCTTCCTTAGATTCCACTGTAATTTCCTCGGACCCACAGCGTTTCTTTGAAGCTGATTCATTAGTTTCAAGGCCATCATCAAGATGGGGAAAAAAGCGTCTTTTTTGATCAGTAAAAGCTTTGAGAGCTAACCTGAAATCATTCAGACACCTAATTGAGCAGCTAATATGGCACAGCAGTATTCAGAAATCAGTGAGAGCATTATAAAAATCAAGTGTCAAGTCTTATTCCACACCCCAAAATTCTGCTGAAGAAAGTGGAGCAACTAAATGCCGCACAGAATTTTGTTGGCAAGGATACTAGTTTAAATTAAACTTATTCGTGCTGATATTGGAGATGAAACTTCATTAACATGAACTTAAGGGAGCAAAAACAGCAATTGTTACCGCTTATAGGGAAAATCGGCCATAACCTTTAGTCTAGCTGTCACTATGATAAACTAACATACACGTTCTGTTTTTGTTTTTGCACGACTTGGTATGACGCAGTTATCTTGCAGCATAACTTGGGCAAGGCTCATGTCATTCATTACTACTACTACTGTATGCCATGAATTCAGGAGGTAATAATAAATTTTGAAGAACTAAAATATCCACCCAATTATGCAAGAAAAACAAAACTTCAGAAAGAAAAAAACAAATGCTTTCATACAAACGATGGTCGATTACATTGGGTTTTTTCAATTTGATTCCATTTCACACAACTCGTCCAAATGAACAAACTACAGACAAACCTATCACAGAACGAGTTGAAACTAAACGAACCTAGTCCTGTCAACGGCAGATGCACCAGCTTGTCCAGCAAGTTGTCGTTTCCAAGCATAAGCAACAACGGCACCGTCTGGACAGACCAGCGGCATATGCAAGCCCCAAAAATCTTTCCGTGATCGAATTGATTCACCGAGAACTCCAGACTCTTCCATCTCCTTTCCTAGAAAACCGAAATCACACAGAGAGCAATGTACAACCTCAAAATCACACAGTGAAGTTCAAAACCCTAATCGCGGAACCAAAAATGGATAAAAACCGTGAGGGAAACGGAATAGTATACCGAGGGAACGAAGGTCTTGAAGATACTGACGCATGCTAGCATCTTCTTTGAGGAACACCTGGAGAGGCTTGTTGCTTTGGTGAGGCTGTGACGCGGCGATGAAGAGAGCTTCGAGTAGGCGATCGGCGCCGATTCTGATATCGGCGATTATTCGTTCAGCTTGTCCGAGTTTTTCCATTGCTAGAGCGACCTGCTTCGGCGGTGCTTCAGCCGCGGAACCACCGGAGGAGGGAGGAGGAGTGGACGTTGAGAAAGTTGCCGCCGTGGCCTGGTGCTGACTTTGTTGCATTTGCACTGTTATTGCAGCTTGAGATACCAACCGCAATATTCGGATCCCTCTCGGTTAGTATTTTCGTACAACTCGGATTGGGCCTTCTTTTACTAGCCGCCGTTAATCAAACATACAAGAGAGAGTCATATTCATACCGCCAATGTTTACTAATACAACCTTATAGACTCTTCATTTTCTCCCCAAAAATGCACTTGCCTGTAAGATAACAAATATTGATTGTATGAAGTCAAGTGTGTGTGTGTGTCTCTCTCTCTCTCTCATACTTATATTTTTCTTTATTCTTTATTTTTCTAACAAATAAAATCAGAAGTAGGAATCATATGTGTTCCTGTGTAGACTTTTATTGCCGAGTTCTGCAAAGGATCACCCCCGACGGAGTCCTAACTTAGGTCGAGCTAACCTCTGAGTTGATAGTCAGTAGTCTGGTCTCTTTTCGTTAGATTGATACTCAATTCAATATGCAACACAAACATGAAAAACACTAAGTTTAGGGGTCGGGTACTAAGCACTAGCCCGAGTAGACTAACTCGAAACTTGAAAATAGGCAGCATTAATCCACGTGCTTCTCCACTCTCTCAGTAACATTTTCATTATGAGAATGTTGCAACGTTTCTGTTCCTTGAAAATAGGGAATGAACTTTTGTTGTAGCGAAGAGCACTTGGCTCAGATCAACTACAGTGCATCACTGTACATAACACATGGAGATTCGACCCCTCGGGTTTGGTTACTTCACTTTCACCCTATTGTGCACTTACTTTCCACTCTAACAAAATACTTTACATTTGCAAGACTATCAAGAGCGTAGAGTAGCGAAGCATTCACTACATAGTGCCCTTCTTCAACAATCAAACAGAACTTCCTAGCAAGTTTCCCATAATAGTAGACGGTACTGCATGCGTACTATTAAAATATTGGTAGTAAGCCCATTAGTTTGTTAGTAAGGCCCATTAGATTATTAGGTCATAGGTCCATTAGTTTATTAGTATTTAAGGTAGATGCTAGACCTAATTTGGGATCATCTCTTTTCATTTGTAACTTTTTAACACTTTCAATATAATAGACCTCTAAAGCTTTTTCTCTCTAATTTTCATGGATGCCATGTTTTTCAACATGGTATCAGAGCAAACATGGTATCCTCCATAAATTTTGTTGCATCTAGGTCACTCTCTTTATTATTTCTTTCTCATTCATTTTCTTGTCTCTTTTCCGAGACATTTTTGTTTCCTTATTTTCATTTCATTTTGCATCTGAATCGGTTGTGCACATCACACCTTCTGCATTTGGAGTTTCGATTTGCATCGCTTATTTCCTTCAATTGATTGTTTCTTTTGGTTCCTTCTCTCTTCCGATTTATGATTTTGAATCGTATATCACATTCTATTTGCGTTTTTTGTTTTTTTTGTTTTCTCCGATTTTGCTTCATCTTTCATAAATCGATCCTTATTTTTGGATTGTTGTTCATGGGTTCTTTTCGCTTTGACCTAAATCGTGGAGCAATTTTTTTCTGCAATTGAGTTTTCTTCCATCTTCACTCTTGCTTTGACCTGGAAGGTGTGTCGTCATTCGAGCAAGGGTTTCGATTTTCCACCAGTCGCGTGAGTTGAGCAGTGGTATCTGTGAGTTGCAGAGTCACCGAAGAAGGGGTTGAGTTTGCTGCTAAGGTGTTTGATGATAGTCCTAAGTTGGATTATGTTACTTAGAGTACTATGATTGGTGGGTATGTGCGTTCTGCACGTGTCATTGAGTTGTTCGGAAATACAGTTATGAGTTTTATGGATCGAGAGGAAGCTATGTTGCTTGATGAGATGGTTGAAAAAAAGGGTAGCACTGATGATGTTGCTTTCGTTTGGGTACTCTCACACTTGCACTCACTCCGGATTAGTTTACAAAGGAAAGTGCTATTTCAATTCAATAAAAGAAAATTTCAGCATTGTGTTAAAGATAGAACACTACTGGATGCATAGTGGATATGTTGAGTAGAAATTTGGAAGTGCATTTAGTGAGAACTAGTGTATTGTTTTGGAGACTGTTTTGAGAATGAAGGTTTAGATTTGAGTTAATTTTCGGAATGTGTTGCAGAAGTTAAGAATAGTTAAACAGTTAATCATATTTGATACTGAAATGAACTAGTTGGAGTTGAAGACAACCATTGTTGATATGTATGGAGACTGATGGAAGATGCTATTACCGTTTCGGTTTTGCTAGAATTGGTATCGCGTGCTTACTTTTGTTATGTTATTCTGAATTTGATGGATATTTTGATTAGCCTTAATTGGCTTTGTTGTTTGTGCTTCTGCCAAGTGGTTAAACTTTGAGGTATAGTTTACGCTTGGTGGTTAAGCCTTCGCCCTATGGCATTGTTAATGTTTGCTTCGCTACTATGGTGGTTAAGCATTTTGCTTCCTTCAAGTGATTAAGCCTTGAGTTGTGGCTTTTGCTTGATGGTTAAGCTTTGGATTGTTGCTTCCTCCGAGTGGTTAAACCTTGAGTTGTGGTTTCTGCTCCTTGGTTAAGCTTTTGTTGGCTTCTTTGGCACTTGGATGGTTATGTCCAAGAGTGGAGTTTGTTGATTCTTTTGGAGTGAATGTTGTGGAGACGCTGGAAGAAGCTTGAAGGGGCCCGATAGTTGGTCGAAGACTTCTAGGAGCTATGCACCTCAACTGCTACCAATTTGGATTGATCTTTATTTTCCTTAATTTTATAGTATCTTTGTATTGCTTATCCCAAGCTGGAAGTGTTGTGAACACCGTCCAGCTTGCGGGAGGCTATTAAAATATTGGTAGTAAGCCCATTAGTTTGTTAGTAAGGCCCATTAGATTATTAGGTCATAGGTCCATTAGTTTATTAGTATTTAAGGTAGATGCTAGACCTAATTTGGGATCATCTCTTTTCATTTGTAACTTTTTAACACTTTCAATATAATAGACCTCTAAAGCTTTTTCTCTCTAATTTTCATGGATGCCATGTTTTTCAACACGTACAAAGTAGTGATAGGAGCAAATAGGCTTATAATTTGATATGATTATGCCGAGTATGCTTAATGTGTGTGTTCAATTTGAATGGTGTTTTGTGTGAGTCATCTATTTCCCATTACATAACATACAACACTACTATAACATAATCACCTCCTTGCCTTTCGTTTTTATGTTTTCTGGTGAGTGCATGTACTTAAAATATGGAAACCAGTCCTTGAGACAATTTACTACAACTTTATCGTGATTTTCAATTTTTGTTTTATTTTATGGATTTGATTATTATTTTCTGGTATAGAGTTGGTATCCTTTACGCACAAATTCCTCGAGTCGGTTAGGACCACAATGACCGGCAAAACACTCCCTCAAAAGATTTAACACTGTTGCATACCAAAGATAAGATTCTAACCCAGAACCTTGATTAAAATGGAAAAGACTCCTACCATCTTATCCAAGTGTTATTGTGTGATTTGATTGTTGTTTATTTTGGATTGCAAAATGGGAGTCATTTTCAAACTCTAATTCTATCCAACATTGAGAAATTTTACCTTATTATGTTTTACGCGACTAAGGATTGTTTTTGTATTTTGATAATTGTGAGGCCTAGACTATTGAGAAATTGTACATTTTGAAATTAGGGCTCATTTTATTTTCCCAAATAAAAGGCGTTCATTTTGAAATTGGGGTTAATCTAGATATGTGATTTGATTGTTGTTTATTTTGGATTGCAAAATGGGCGTCATTTTCAAACTCTGATTCTATGCAACATTGAGGAATTTTACCTTATGTTTTACGCGACTAAGGATTGTTTTTGTATTTTGATAATTGTGAGGCCTAGGCTATTGAGAAATTGTACATTTTGAAATTAGGGCTCATTTTATTTTCCCAAATAAAAGGCGTTCATTTTGAAATTGGGGTTCATCTAGATATTCACCCCAAAACTTTTTTGATAAAAAAAGTTGCATGATTTTACATTTTTTGCGAGAAAAAAAATGCAATTTTTCGAAAAAAAAAAGCATGATTTGACATTTTTGCTTGGAAAAAAACAGATGACACCATGGCTCTGTTTGGAAAGTGCAATCCACTAGCTTATAATAGATAACTTGCAGCAGATAAACTCATTATATGTGTTTGGCAATATTGGCTTCTTTCTAGTGCTTCATTTTTTCTCTCATTTTTACCCTTATCCCTCATTTATCATCTATTAAATGAATATTTCCTCTCACTTTTAAGCACTAATTACAAATGTTCATTTATGTTATTTTATATTTATAAGCTAGTTCGACCGTTGGTTTTACCAAACACTTTAAATTCAATCTACTAACTTATCCGCTATAAGTTAACATATATATTATCCACTAGTTTATTCGCTATCTAGTCTTTTTTGTCAAATAGATAAGTATTATGCATGAAGATTAACTTTAGGTTGTGAATAACGCGAACTAGCGGTTGAGGGGGGCAGAGTGACGGTCGACTACTATGATGGCTCCATGGCATCACATTTTAAGGTCGCGATCGACATAAAAGCTTTATTAGAGAGGATAGTGTGTGTTTTGCGGACTATAGTGGTGCTCCGGTTCTCTAGGTCGAAGACGATTTGGAAATTAAAAAAACCTTAATTTTAAAATATTGGGATTTTAAGGGTATTTTTCAGAATTTCACATAGAAGTTAAAAAGTAAAAAATTAGGGTTAAATTTAAGGGTGCTTCTAGTGTGAATGGACAAATCAAATCCCTCACTGATGAACTACTAAAATTGACCATAGAATATTGTGTAAAATGTTTTGAGTGGTTAAGATTAAATCAATCAATATTAAATCTCAATCGTTGATGAGTTTTTATACTATATCCTACGGTCATATTAAATCGGTCACCGGTAATGGATTTGATTTCCTCCCTCACCCTAAAAGCACAATAAATTTAATTTAATCCCAATTTTTAATTAACCTTCGTGTTCTTTCTCTTCCCCTCTGATAGGTAGGTGTTCATGTCTTGGTTTGGTTGGTTTTGAGGCAAAAAGAACCGAACCGCATGAAAAAATTACATGCGGTTTGGTTTGGTTCGGTTGGCTTCCTAAAATAAAATCGAACCAAACCAAACCAAACCAATGCGGTTTGGATTGGTTCGGTTGGTTCGGTTTTTTTCAAGACAAAAATAATTTAAAGCGGAGTTAAAATTAACTAACATAAAAATGCTAACATAAATCTTTAAGAAAAAATCTACTCAAAGATATATAGTATATAAATCACTCTCTTTTAATTCTTTAAGATAATGTTTAAAAGAATTTAAATTAAATATTTTGTTGTAATTTTTAAATATAGCATAACAATATGGATTGTTTGTAAGTGAGTTTGAATTAATTGGATTTGAAATTTAGTAAGTGAGTGAGAGTTGGGTTGTATTTGCATTTGGGTTAGTAAGGAAGGTTGTAATTCAACAAGCCTTGAGTGTTCTTGCGGTTTGGTTTGGTTTGGTTCGGTTTGTTTGAATCAAAACCGCGAACCAAACCGAACCATGTCTGTAATGAAAAAAGAACCGAACTAAACCGATCAAAAGCGGTTTTTTGCGGTTTGCGGTTTGGTTTGGTTTGGTTTGCGGTTTCCCTATTGGTTTGGTTCGGTTTTGAACACCCCTACTGATAAGTGAACCCATGGGTGTACAAAATAACCAGTTCAATGGTCAAACCACATCCATATCCAGTTAAATAAATCTGGATATTTATATTAATTATTAAAACCAATTATTTCAATTTGTCCAAAAATGATTATGGTTTTTATCCAATTATTATATATGATGGATATCCACTATATATCCAAATAGCCCAACAAAATGTCCAAACTCCAAACCCACCAAAATATCCAGAATTAAAAAAACCTAAAAATTAAAATCCTAAATTAATTACCTTTGGGGAAAATAAACTAAGAGAGCTGAACCTCGACGAGAACTCAAAGAGAGAGCTTCACCGTGACTCCTTCTCCTCTCTGCTCCAACGCTGCTTGAGCCGCCGCCGTTTGCTCAGCCGGTGGTTTGCGTCTCTCTTTTCTCGAGCTCTACTTCATATCATCCCCATTCTTGTTCTTCGTCTCTCTCTACCATAGCTTTCCAGAGTACCTGTCTTCTCTCTCGTGGCTTTGGTTTCAATCTTCACTATAGCTCAAAGTTATCAACTTTTCCCTTCTTGTTCCTTTGTCGGTTCTGAACGGCGCTAGAGTCTAACTCCACTTTTTGCTTCTTCTTCTTATCAACGAACGGAAGATGACTCGTCCTAAAGCCAACGCCAAGAAACAGCGTGGCGGCGTCGACTTTAAGGTTATCTCTGTGCTCTAGCGCGATAATCTTGTATACTTGTATGCATGTTCAACATTGTTTGGATTTTTTCAATGCTTTTGAATGCTCATTAGCGTTTTTCTTGCTCGATATTTTCAGAAAATAAGGCGAAAGATTGGTAGGAAACTGCCGCCGCCTAAGAATACAACAAATACCGAAATTAAATCTAAAGGTACCAAGTTTATATCCCTTCCGCTCAATAATTTACCTAGATTTTCGACTTTTGGTATTCCCAAGTTCATTTATCGCTTTATTTGTTAGTGAATGTTGAAATTGGGTGTATCTTTGGTGAACATTGAACACTGTTTGAACTGTTATATGCCCTAGTTTTTCACTTTAGGAGGCATTAGTTTTCTAATTGCATTCTGCAGTGTAAGAATGTTCATATGCCTGCTTTGTTTATAGTGCCTGCTTTGTTTATACTTTATAGTGCTCATACTCATATTGTACTGAGTGTCTTTCTGTCATGTACATAACATGTGTAGGCACAAATACACTGTATAACTTACGAATGTAATTTAGATGTTTTCTTTATAATGCCACAAAATAATTTTACTGATGCATCTTCAACAGCAATTGTTCTGCCGGAGCAGAGTGTGGCAGCGGAGAAGGGGGGTCTAGCTGTAAACAAGAAAGGTTTGACTTTAAAAGAACTTCTTCAGCAAACATCTCATCACAATGCAAAAGTTCGAAGAGGTATATTTATTGTGTTGAATATGTTGTCATTATTATAACTGTTTTTAAATGTGGATCTCAGCATCACTGAATCTCTAGTTTATAGAATAAATTCTGTATGTATGAAACCAATAGAATCTTCAAAAAGATGAACCCTGGCAAGAAATTAATTTATTCAGTTATTTAGAAACCTTGACAGTTAGGTGCTAATCTGTGCTTATGCAGTTTCTACTAAGTTGTTCAGGGAATGTTAGTTATAAGTAGAATATGTATAATGTTATTACTTATTATAAATTTATAATTAATAGAAACTTTGTTATGAACGGAAATAACTATAAACTTTGGTTGTGGTTGTTTCCAAAATTTAAGGAATGATGTTGGTCAGTTTGGACCATGAACACTTTCAATATCAATCATTATTTTCAAACCTGAAAAGAAAATGAAGATGACCGTTAATCATACTGTTTGGATCCTATGAAATTTTCTCTAGTGGCACATCGCGAATATTTGAAGTTGTTAGTTCCTAATAATATACTCTTATTTGTTTTTAATTTAATATCATGGACTAGTATTGTTGCCTTATTTGAGCCTGTCAAGTTCTCAAATGTTCATTTATGTTTGGTGGTCCTCATATATTATATTAATAATGTTTTTTCCGCCTCCCTCCCAAATATAGATGCATTGATAGGTATTAAGGATTTATTCAGCAAATATCCAGCAGAACTGAAGTTGAACAAATATGCCGCTGTAGAAAAACTCCGCGAGCGCATCAGTGATGATGATAAAGTGGTTCGGAAATCTTTATATGATCTTTTTAAACTGGTGATTTTACCTGGCTGTAAAGAGGTAGTTTCTTTTGGTCCACTTTAATTACTTTTTCCACACCCCACCCCCAAAAAAATAAGGGATGACAGACATGAAAATAATAATGAAAAAGTGTTAACTCAAAAAGCTATGCTGTAGTTTCACTTGTTAGACCTAGAACCGACCTTAAGAAGCTTACAATCAAAAAGCCACACAGGCCCAAATAGATGGAGTAGAAGAAATGAATGGCTTAAGGTTTGGTCCGTTTGGAATTATGATCCTATCAATTTAACGACCTTTCAGCATAAGGTTCAAGACACCAAAGCACCATATAGTTGTCATTGAATCATATCATTACAGGAATGCTTACTTTCTTAAGTTTCATTCATCTTATTTTGTTACTTGCTCCTCTCTGTTTTTGTAGGATAATCAAGAGCTGATCATTTCTTTGATGATGGCTTACATTTTTAATGCAATGACACATTTGTCGGCTGACATTCGGATCATGGCATTTGATTTTTAGATCTTGTTCTCGAGTTTTATCCTCCTTCGTTTTCTTCTTACGCAGAAAAGGTGGTATTATCTGTTCATATTGGAAATGTTTTCTTAATAAAATATGGTAGACTGGCTTCTTGAAATCCTTTGACTTGTACTTTTGTTTTAAGATGAAACTTTTTTTTCCACGGTGATGGGGGGAGGGGTTGAAGGTAATTTATTCGTGCAAGTAGCTGCAGTTGGGCTCCTTTCTATTTGATGAAGCTTTTGTAATTTTATTTTATTGACATAATAAAAATGTTTTGATTATCAAACAGTTCCATGGAAGGGGTTCTCAAACTTTCAATTTTTTTCTTTGCTAAAATGTCGCCTAAAATTAGGAAGAGAATATAGGTTAATGTTTAAGTATGTCTCTGTATCTGATAGAACTTCGTGCAGTGTTCCCAGATTTAGCAATAGGACTTGAAATTTAATTGACAGACAGTTTGCTTGTTTTTAATATGATCTTATTTTTCATTACCATGTGGTCAACACAGTGTTTGTTTTTATTATAATCTGTTTTCAACTTTTGTCTTAGAAATTGTTTAATATTTGCTTCAAAAAAAAATTACCACAATTTGTTCCTTAGTTGTGTTAGGAAAATGCACTGTTAGAACTTGTAATAAGGGGCTTTTAATGGGCTGTTAGTAATAATGGGCTTTTAAGGGTTATTAGTTATTAGGATAAAAATGAGTTAGTTAATGGAAAGTTACAGTTCTAATCCTATCTTATTATTAACAGCCCCTATATTATAAGTTCTAACAATAGATCCCTCCCCAGAACAACCTTGTACTCAAGGTGTAAGTTTAGTAAACTCGTCTTGCCCCATTGGTCGATGAAAACAAAATTCTCTCCTCTGGGATGAGATAGGAAGAGGGCTGTAACTTCCCATTAACTAACTCATCTTTATCTTAACTAACTAATAACGCTTAACAGCCCATTATTACCAACAGCCCATTAAAAGCTCCTTATTACAAGTCCTAACTTGCACACGATGAATGCATTTTCATTTAACATGCTTTTGGCAGTTTGGTTTATGTGCCAGTGCCATAATCTTATTATCTATTTTTGAGCTCATTATTTTAATCGGTTATATTCATCTCCATACTTTGTTCTCTAAACCCTTTGTGTATTTGGAGTTGAGAATTCACTTTAATGCTGGTTGTATGGTTAACAGATTTTTCAGAATTATGAGGATATTCTAAGTAAGAACCAGTACTATTTACAAGACAAAGGGAAATTAAAGGATGCTCTTGCCGGGTTGGTTCACTGCTTGTCCCTCCTGCCTTGGAATAAAGAAGAAACTGATTTGCATCATAAGGTATCCTGTTTTCGTTTAATTGTGAATACTAGTCAGTCTTTCTGACTTGGATCAACAATACTATTGCAAATGCACTTCTCATTCTTTTTAAGCATTGGTATGTCTATGCCTAACGTAAACCTCTTTTGACAGTTTAGTATGGTTATTCTGTTTCTCCTTCACAACTTTTTGCTTAGACATGTGGAATTATGTGCATCTGAAACTAGTAATTTATGCTCAGGAAGCACGTAGTAAATGATAATCTTACAGAAATCATAATACTCAAAACTAGCTGGATAAATATATAACTGTAGCATGGTTGATTAAAATCTTGCCTTTTCAGACCATAACATCTCAAGACTCAAACCACCTGCTTTGTCTCCAACTGTGATTTAGTGTCCATTTGTTTATATGCTGTTCTCGCATTCGCTAGTTCATTTCTAATGCTTTCTCTGATGTCAACAGGATGATACTGTACACATGATGTTGCATGCTTTTGAAGCTGATATGTCTACGACCTCTAATGGTATGTTAACTCGAAAAGACAATTTAGATTTTGAATGAAATGACTAAGTGACTTTTGTATAAGTTTGCATAACTTTCAAGTTCAATGGTTTATCTGTTTGTGTAGGTTTTTCTCATACCATAGGGAAGCTGAAGGATCTAGTGCCAGTATTAATAAATAGTTTCCAGGAATTTATTCCTTTGGTTCTTACTAAGGAAAATCTAGAAGGGAAATCTTTTGGTTGTATGACATCCATTCTTCATAGCATAGATCTCATTGTCAGGTCCTTTGTTCATGGGTCTGATAAGAAGTTGGAATTTCCAAGTTCTAAAGGTAGAGACAATATGGGTGTATGGGATGTTACCGTCTCTTCTGTATTCTTGAAGAAATTATTTCCTCGTTTTCCCCTTGCTCCAGTGCATCATCTTTCAGAAAAGGTACACACACATTTGTTTTTTTTACCTTCTAGTGGTGATTGGAAAGGGGTACAAAAATTGTAAAATTTTGGGTCTAAATAGATTCGGCAGCTATTCAGATTGGCTGTTTTCCTCTCTTTTTAAACACATTCAATGTAAATCTGCTTCATTTCATCAAATATAATGGTTTGCTAAGCTGGATATAGAGTTGTTTGTTTCTATTCCTAAAACACATTTTTGGAGACAAGGCAAAGTGAGAATACAAAGGGGGAGGACTAGCACTCTAATCTCTTTGCATGCCTTCCACGAAAATAACTGTGTCCTTTCTCTTAACTAGGTTTATGGATTGTATATCTGATTGTTTCCCCTGTTTTGGATGATATCTTATACTCCACATAGATGCATTCCCCTATTTTTTCTCTTAAAAAGTGTTTTCTTATCCTAGAAAAGTATATCAAGTATAGTTGCCACTAGATGATTTAATTTGACAACTAATTTGGAGGTTGCATGGTGCACTGTCTGAGTTCATCTTGGTTTCTTACTGCTAGGTATATGTTGAGAGTCCCACATAAAAAGTGTACATAAGTGGGAGACAACCCTTACCTTATAAGCCAATTTTGTAGGGTTGAATAGGCCCAACCAAAATTCTAATATGGTATTGGAGACTATCCTAGGTCTGTTGTTGGGCCACTCGTATCGTCCACGCTCCAAGCCCAATGGACCTGACTGTAAGGGAGAGCGTTGAAAAATCTGCCTTAATTGCGGTCGCCCCTACCCGCCTTCATTGTGGCAACTTTGGCCCCCCTTCATTGCAGCTTTTGGCACCTTAATTGTGTTGGGCATGAGGAGTGTGTTGAGAATCCCATATTGACTAGAGATATGGCGTAAGTACCTTATACGATTTTTGCAGACCCAAAATTCTAAGATTTTATCTAAGCATATTCATGATCCGTTGGGCTACCCACTATTGAGCCACTAGTGTCAGACTCCTGATGTCCAGTCTTGGGCAGGAGGGGCGTGTGTTGAGAGTCTTGCATGATGTGATATGGCCTAAAGTGTTTAGAAGTGGAACGTCACTCACCTTATAAGTCAGTTTTGTATGGTTGGATTAGGCCCAACCCAAATTCTTAGAGTATATTAAAATTAATATAGTTTGTGTCTATAAATTGTTCTGTAGTGGGTTAAATTTTTCTATTGTGTTATAGCAATCCTTTTCCTTTGTAGCATATGGTTTCGAGTAGCAGCATAGGAGGACTGATATTCTTCTGAGCTCAAATAGACTAATTCTCTCTTCCGGTCTTCCCTTGCTTTGCAGGATTATGATAGGTTGCTTGACTTGAACATGATCATTGCAAAGATCTTTTTTGAATTAAATGAGTGGATTTGTCTTCCTCCTGTTTTGTTGGAGAAATTTCTTGAATTTCTTGAAAATGCACTGCTGGGGAAGGTTCGATACATTCACCTAAAAAGTCCGAATGAAAGTTTGTTTAAGTTGAAAATAATGGTCATTCTATATTTGAATTTGATCGGGATTGTTAATATGCAGTTTCGTAGGGCTGCACAGTCTGGTAAGGCTGTCTGGGAAAAGCATCTAGTTCAGCTACTTTCTTTTATTCCAAAATTTGTTTCACGTGGAGCAGGATATTGGACGTCTCGTCTACTTTGGGTTTGACTTGCCACATGAATTCTGAATTATAATTATTTTATGTTGGAAGCCATTGATTGGGGATATTCTGACTTGGAATTTGTGGCCCTTGCAGGCATTTACCCAGACATTCAAGGAAAGCAAGCCGGGTTCCTTATTGAAATTGGCCTGTCTTTCTACAATTGAAGATATGCTACGTCTTTCTGCAATTGAAGATATGCTACGTTTTCCTGCAATTGATGATATGTTACCTCCTGTAAGTTTAGCTTCGTCTACATCCTATGTACGTCATTGTAATTCTTGACTTTTGATAATCTTAGAATGTGGTTTAGGCCTAACTCAACCCCACAAAACCGGCTTGTAAGGTGAGGGTTGCCTCTTCATTAAAAAAAACACGCTACAAGCCCAAACCACATTCTAAGATGGTATCAGAGTCTATCCTAGATCTATTGGGCCACCTACCATTAAAAAAAAACACGCTACAAGCCCAAAAAAAAAAGGTGCTGCGCGTGAGGGGGTGGTGTATTAGGGAAAATCCCAAGTTCCACATTGACTAGTGATAAGGTCTCTAGAGGGTTTATAATGAAGAGGCAACCCTCACTTTACAAGCCGGTTTTGTGGGGTTGAGTTAGGCCTAAAACCACATTCTAAGAGATAATATTCTGAAATCCATCAATAACCCTCTTCTCTCTTTTTCAAATTAACATGCTTTCACCTTTGATTCAAATCTAGAACCAAAGCATGCTTTCCACGGAGGCAAGCAATCCGGAAGATTGGAATTTTCAAGATTTTTTACTTGCATGGATTGGAGAGCTCCCTCTATTGTTGATTCAGCTTGGAGATAAGCACCCAGCCTGCTCCTTGGTAATCATTATATTAAAGTTGAAAAGCAGTTCTTTATGCGAAAATCCTGAATCCAACAAAAGTTGTAGAGATTAATGTTCTATAGCATTTATTGTCTTGAATCTCTAATTTCACATCTCCTTGTCCGAAAAATGCCCCATTATAGGCTTTGTTGCGGCTGCAACTTCGTATTGGACAGTGTGCTTCGTTGAATTCAACAGTTGTTTGCATGTATGACAACATGCAGTACTCGTTACAAGATTTTTATTCTACAATTCAAGGAGGAGGTGAATATGGACATGCTGTTACCATCAATATTGACAATATGCTACCCAAATATTATTTGGCCTCTAATTTGTTTGCTGTTCACCTTTCAGAACATATTTGCCACGGTCCTTTTCTCCGGCTTCCTAGAGAATCTCAAGAGCTCTCATTATGTTGCCTTTACTATTTCTCTCATTTGGACTTGCCTTTTTTAAAGTCAATATCTAGTTGTTGCCTAAGTAAGTTTTTGTTGCTTTTTAAAGTTTCATCTAACTAGATTTCTTATTATTTTCATGTCACCATATCTTTTTACTTGATATTGTACCTGTTATTATTTGCATAGTTGATGTAAATATTTATTAGTTTTACTCTGATACACGATGGATTCGAAGGCTTATCATTTAAAATATAAACATACAAGTTGAAGGAAAAGACTGTCATTGAATTAGTTGAATTTTTGATGTAGTTGTTTGAGGAGAATAACATTACAACCTTGTACTTTCTTTTCTTCTAATTATATCTTTTTTATGTATATTCTGAGGTTTTTTTGGAAGTATCTCTAGTTTATATCCACAATAATTATTACTATTAATTTTTAATAAAATTATTAAAAACCTGTTGGCTTTTGCTATTGTCTCATCAATTTTTGAAAAACGAAGGTATTTGTCTGACTTGATGATATTATTTTGTAGTTATTTTTGTGGCCTTTGTTTGACAAAGAAGTTTGGAGTCCTCACTTTAGAAGTTTAAAATATGGTGTCCAATTGTTGAAATCCTGTATGTTGATTTGAAAGCTAGTGTTTTTCTCCTTTGTAATCATGGCTGTGATAGGAGCATATAATAGGTTAGGTAGATAGATAGAGAAAGGATTGCTTCTGTTGTTGCAGAATCATGAAATCAAGGAGAGTATCCTCCTCCAAGGGTTTCCATTTATCACTGAGCAATGAGCCCTGTCCTACCATTTTCTAACTAAATTGGTGCTTCCCCTGTGTAATTTCAGTTGTTTAACCCTCTGTCCAACAGCTGACCCTTCAAACTGCCTAACTTCTAATTGTCTTCTTTATTCCTTCCAGTCTACCCTCTCCATTTTTTTATTATTTTCTTCCATAACAGGCAGTGATCATTTTTTTGGGAGAAATAGTCCCTAATCACATAGGAGAGATCCATAAAACAGACTGATATTATTGAAAAGTGTTTTGATAAGTTAAAAGCTATAATTGTGGAAGATACTTTTGGATAATGCTTTCTCTTCACTTCCAGTCTAGCGCCTTTAATGTACAATATAGCTACACAATATAGCTAATGATACTAACATGCTGTCAAAGTTTCTGGGTTAAAGCTTATGCATTTTAATTTCGCTTTATCCTCATCATGAGGTCCTGATCTAGATTCCTATGTGTTATTTCGGATCCTAGAGGTTCTCCATTCAGCCTATACAGATGGACGAATAAAAATAGCAGATTATTTGAGTGTGCTCATCACTTTGGTCTTGCGTTTCAAAGTTTCTCCTGGTAGGTTATGAAGATTTATTTAGAGAACTTGTTTGAACTTATAACTAGGATAACATCCATTTATTGTTCAAAATAAGCGTATGATCATCTTTGTATTTATTGTATAGTTGATAGTTTATTTTATGGGCAAAACTTATCATGTAAATGGGATTATGGGAATAGAATGTCTTGTAATTAATTGTATTGATTGCATTTAAGCTTATGCAAAGAGACTTGTTGACACATCATATGCTTCTCAAATGCGTCTCTTTCAACACAGTATCTACAGCCTAAAGAGCAACGACCTAAATTGAGTCTACCCGTTGGACCCACAGTCCATTGGAGTCAGTTTTTGGTTCTTTAAAAACTGTCTTTTCATTCCAGTTTTTGCTTTCCACCATCGTGTTGTTTCCTTTAGCAAGCCAGTAGCTGCTACAACACACAGTAAGGCAGCAACAAGGATAAGGGCAAAACACCACTGCAATACAAACCCCAAAAGGTTAAACGCCTCTTGTATCCAACCACAAAGTTTGCCCAAGAACTCTTGTGCAAAGTAGTTGAAAACCAAGTCCTTTTCCCAGGAGTGCTAAGAATAGGATCTTTTTATTTATTGTATAGTTTTCATAGGCAAATCATATCATGTAAATAGGAATAGGATATCCTGTAATTAGTTGTATTTGATTGCATTTAAGCCTACATAAAGATACTACGTTGTGTAATTGAGACACAAGGTTTCAACATCATATGTTTCTACTCTCTCTCTCTCTCTCAAATTTCAACACTTGTATCACCTTTTGAAATTAGTACTTTTGTCCATTAATCTCTGTATGAGTGATCAGAAAGAATTGTAAGGGGTTGAAATTAGCAATGCTAGACGATTAACTCCATATCTGCTTTGCTAATTTTCATCCTCACCAATGCATCACTTTCAATCCCATCATTTGTCTTTCATCTCGTTAATTACTAGATAATGACATTATATATATATATATATATATATATATATATATATATATATATATATATATATAGCATTCTTGACTTGTTCTTGAGCTAGCAAAGGCACTGAAATTGGGAGAATATTTAGTCATTGATATATTGATATGTTTGTATAATTTACTAGGTAGGTTTTGTTTGACTTCTGGCTAACAAAATGTTTGATCCAGTCATATAGGCTGATTGAATTAGCTATGGTTGTCAATTATTTTAACCTAACTTTGGTACAATGGTGGCATCAGACATTATATTCTTTTTAACTGCAGAATTTGGTTCTGCTGATTTGAGGAATGGTGCACTCTTCAAAACTTTGAAGTCAATGACAAATGTTCTTTGCTCATACATGGAACAGATGGGTGATAATTCTCTTGTTCTACAGATGATAGAGAAAGTGACAATTGATCAGATGGTAAGTTGACTCAAATGTGTGTTGCTTTTGAGCTTTCTTTGTTTACCTAAGCATTTGTTTTCCCTTGTTACTTTCTCTAGTACTCGTTGTTGGCTTATTCAGAGACTTTTTTGAAGCATGAGTTCTCATTCTGGTATTTTGTGCCACAGCGGCTAAAGCCTTCATTGGATAATAGTTGTTCTCTCCTAAGAATGCTTGTTACTGTTGATTCCAAGCCTACAAGACTTTCTGAACAAAGCATTATCACTCTAGTCCCCTGTCTTACTGAATATCTTATGCATGCTGCACAGGTGATTATTCTGTGTCAAATCTTCTGGCTAGCCAAAAATAAATGCTTAAACCTATATTCTCGACTATCCATTCACATGTGTCATTTGATTCTCTTAGATCCCCCAGATCATGTTTGACATTAAAAATGCATATAAAAAATATAAGACTTTTGGTTTTTTCTGTCCTTAATTTTTTTTCCGAAAGTTGGTGTGTTTAGTACAATTTGAAATATTATGATTGATTGGAATGATATTGATATCTTACTATATAAAATAGATTGATAATTTCTTTAAAAAAATGTGGATTCTAGCAAAATGTCCATAGTCAAGACACATTAAAGTTGATAGGGGATTACATTCTGGATTCAATATGTTTTTCAAATAGTTTGTTTTGGTTTCATTTTTTTGCTGATAGTTGTTTTTGGAGTAACCTAACAACAGATGTCAACATCATAATTTTAACCAAAGTGACAAATCATTGGGAAAAATGGTAACTTGATCCTTCAATGGATGCTCGTCCCCCACTATTGAGCTAGGACTTGATTATTTTTTGTTCTTGCACTAAAGTAATTCTTTTACAGCTGAACTTTCCATATAATAAAAAATAGAGGGGTATATGAAGCTAACCTATGAACTTCAATGGTATTATTTTTAAGTAATACTTGAAGCTTGGTCAAAAAAAATAAAATAATACTCTAAGCATTTTTCATTTTCTCATCCTGGTTATTATGATTCTAGCAGCATCTATCAGTTTGTTTTTTAAAAATAAATATTGTTAATTCCCCAGTAACCGAGTGCATTTGTAATTTTAATTCTCTTTATTTGATCCCCCAAACCTTCGAGTGTGAATTTTTGTTTAAATGAATAAATTTTAGTATTTCCATTAAGCCTATATTGTTGGCATGAATTAATTTTAGTATTTCAATATAGCATACATTGTTGACATGAATTAATTTTAGTATTTCCATTGATCATATATTTCCTTGTCCTACAGTGCATTCCAGAAGATGACAAATCCCAGCAAATTCCCTCCAATCGATTAAGTACTGCGTATTATTATCTCCTACCTTGTTTTTGCTTGTTTGGTCGGTGCCATAAACTTATGAGTGATGTATTGAAGACAATGGGATCAGCTATAACTGAAAGTAGTTTGTCGTTGATGTCTGATGATGGTACTCAACATACGGGGAAATGCTTGACTACAGTAAATGCTATTACTTCTGTACTTGTGTTTATGCACAAGGATGCAAAATTGCAAAAGATTCTGTCAGTATACAAGGAAGATATTGCAAACATTATACAAAAAGTTCTTTCTTTACAGGTAACTTAAACATCGATGAGCAATTATCAATTGCTATTAGCTTTCTATTATTAGATATTACTGATTACTGATCTGCAGGAGTTCCTTTACATTGGAGAAAATGCATTAAGGTGTTTTTTTGAGATTGTGTATAATCCTGTACATAGTAAATATTTGTGTTTGCCTTCTTTGCGGCTTATACCTGCAACTTACTAGGAGATGGTGCACCTTGGAATGTACCTCTTTTGCACCAAATGCACACACGTGTGCACTTGGCATTGAATACTCAATGCCATATTTTTTCTCTTCTACACTTGTTGGCTAGCTTTCTCGAGGAAATAGTTTCTAGGCAGACATGAAATGAATTTTATGGAAATATGATTCTGTATTGATGGAGGAGTGTAGAATTGGCTATTTTAAGACGATATAAATAGTAAGTAGTACTTTGAAAAAAGAAAGGATTGGTTATAGATTTGAACCACAATACTGTCACCGACATATTTGCTCCAACTCCCAACTCACGAACTCGTGTAGGGGTTTAAGTAGTAAAATTTTGGCAGGTTTGTTCTGTTTGGATGAGCTGGGCCTGATGTGGTGAAACTGCAAGCTGGCTAACTTGAGGTTTCATGGTTTGGTGATCACCTAGTACTAGTACTAGCTCCACATTGGCCTTAGATAGGGAAGCAAGTGGATTTGGCTGTAATGAATTCTGGTCAAAGAAATTGTAATTTTCCCGTCCAACAGATAGCTTCAAAATATTTAATACGGCTCTTTTATTGTTTAGAAATATTGCCATCTTTACTTGTTATTTATTAATGTATTTAGTTTTCCAAAAACTATTATAGCCCTCTTTACTCATTTTTGTTGATTTGTTTGCAGTCGTCAAAGCATATTACTACGACAATTGAAGAAAGGCATAAAATACAAATTGCATCTGAACGACTGAATAGTTTATTGAGCTAACAATGGTCGTGAAGGCTATTTGACTGAGAAACTGGTTTAGGTGAGTTTTTCTAACATGAAGGGGTTTATAACCATTGGTTTTTTTTAAGATTGTGATAATGTACGTGTTTATAACAGATCATTAAGATGTTAAATAAATTTTCCGGTTATAGTTCTGGATTTTATCCCCTATAGTAGTGCATCCTGTATTTTAGAGTTGCCGAATCTGCATTTCATTACCCATTTTACCTGTTAGAGTTGAACCATAGAGCATAGAGATGATACTGCAATGTTGAATTTACAAACAAATGTTTACATTTTCTACGTCGTATTCCCACTTATATTTAAGTAGCATGTTTATTATCCTTTGATCTTTGTTTAAATTGTTGCTTCATTAGTTTCTAAAATTGTATCATATTTTTTATAATTGTATCATACTCGTTTAAAATATGGGTGGTACTTACCACTCTGTCTGTGGACCAAAACAAACATTGACAATCAGACTTGGACCCAGCTCTGTAGACAAAATGTTATTATGACGTTCTCTCTATGGACATATATACCTGAACTGATTTTTATTTTGTGCCCTCTTGTATATTTTATATTGCTTCTAATTTGTCCGTTTTTCTTCCACCTTTCAGCTTAGGCTTCTGTAGAGCATGTGTGCCAACAACCTACTTTTTTTTCCCAAGTTTAATCAGCAAGCAATTTTGAGGTCTGCTTGCAAGCGAATTGTTAAACGGCCGAGAAATATAGTTTATTGTGTCCACAGTCTGTACATAGAAATTGTATCAAGTTTTCTAATCGATTTTGTCTAAAATTTTATATTTTGTCTTTGCCAGAAACATGTAAGATATAAATTAAATTGATTGAATTGATTTGAGTTACTACATTGAACTAAGTATAAATTGCATATTGAGTTAAGAAGATAGTGTCTTAAGGAGTTAAATTAGTAAATTGGGTGCCATTAGTATAAATTAAACCTTGGGGGGATTTAGTTGGAACAAATTAAACCACCACCTTATCCCTCTACCTATCCACTCGACACAGACTGACACCCCCAACTAATGAGGGACATGAAATCTTCTGTCCCTTTTCTAGTTGAACAAAAGAGTGAAAGAAGCACACAATAACATTTAGAAAAGAGAAGGGGAGAATAGAGGAAGGAATGGGAGAGTAGAGGAGCTGGAAATCAAGAGAGGAATCACTTTTGAAGCTGTTCAAGGTTGCAAGAATCCCAATTTTGTTCCAAAGTAAATGCATATTTCCAACTTCACCTCAGTCTATACATATGAGCCGATGAAGGCAGGATAAACCAATTTCAATTTGTTGAATAAACATAACATGTGCCGCAGACGTGTGTCAGCGAGAGATATTAGTCTGCCAGCAAGGAGTGCGTCGAGGAGGTTGGATCGCTTCCAATGTGTGTGCCATTCATGGAATCGAGCTTCCAATTCAGAATTACAGTGAGTTGGAAGTGTGTTTACAGCAGCATATCACCTTCTTCAAGAGCCCCAAAGCGCATTTACACTGAGATAAAATAATACCAACAGTAGGATCTGAAGAACCTCAATGCCAAGAAAAATTTTAAGTTGCCAAGATCCTTGATCTTAAACTCTCCACCGTCAAGGAGTCGCTTAACCCGTCAGATCTTCACCAATTATCACTTCCCGCGGAGATACAATGTCATCAACATATATGAGTAAGATGCTCGGGAGCAGCACTGCATCGTTTAACCGAGAGAGAATAATCATGTTTTTGATTGCCTTGAGTAAGCGTAAAGGAATGAAGGAAATTAACTACAGAATTCCTTTGTCACGGGCTTCGTTTTTTTAAGCCATATAATGATTTTTGAAGTTTGCATACTTGATTAAGTAGGAAGAGACTCAAAACTGTGTGAACTCCTTCATAAGACACTTCCTCATGGAGTTCAACATGGAGTGAAGTGCATTATTCCACATCCGATTGTTGTAAGTGCCAGCTGATGAGTGGTACGCCAGAGAAAGTTAACCAGCCTAATGCGGCGTGGTCATCTCTGACAACGTGGAGAGAAAGTCTCAGAGTAGTCAACACCTTCTGTGCGAGTAAACCCCTTTGCCACAAGCACGAGAGCCTTGCATTTTCCTCTAGTGGAGAACCATCGACTTGAGTTTAACTTTGTAAACCCATTTACAACTCCGATCAGATTATGTTTGCCGTGGGTAAATTGGCTTATCACTCCCAGTGGCATTCATGTCAAGAGCATGAATTTCTTGGGCCATGGTTGTACCACGCCAACAACGAGCGCTTAGATGCTTCGAAGCATAGGTCTTGTGTTCAGTGGATAGTGCTAATGAAATGCAACGAAAGTTTTATAGCTGGGGATAGGTGATCATAAGCAATGAAATCGATAAAGGATAAAAATAACACCGAGAAAGGTGATTCACCAAAAGAGAAGAAATGGAGAGCATAGCACAATGAAAATCTCAGTAGGTAACTACAGCTTAGTTTTAATTTCGTCGAGGTTCGCAGGTACGGAATGAGGAAAGCGAAAATGCATAGGGGTGAGAAATAGGGCCAATGGACGCAGGAGGAGGCAGAGATGAATCACTTAGGTGAGGAGCCAAAGTGGGAGTGAGAAGTGGCGAAGTTGAGGGGGTAGCGAGAGGAGTGATCAGGTAGTGCATGCAAAGTGAGAGCATGGTCAGTGTCATAAGGAGGAACATTTCAGCAATTAAGGCAACTCGAGGAGAAGTAGAGGTAAAGAAACCGAAGTTGGGCTAGGAGAGGAGGAGGTAAGTAGATAAGTGGAAACGTTTTCATAGAATGATACATTTCTAGACAAAAATTTCATGAGGAGGAAGTGAATCAAATAAAGAGATAACCTCTTGACACTACGGGGAGTTGTCCAATATGTAGGCATTTTCTGCTTTGGAGTAAAATTTTTTTGTTCTATGAAAGCGACTTATGTGGAAGCATAATACAAAGAACCAAATACACTTAAGAGCAGAGAAGTCGGGAAGCTTCATGCATGAAGGAGGAAATACTGTGATTTAGAATTGCTGTTTCGGATGGCAGTTCGATCGGGATGATATGAATAGCATGACAAATGGAGTAAGTCCCAAAGTCGAATTCGAATGTTCGATTGGAACATAAAGAGACCGAGCAACATACCGAGAACGTGGCCGGTCGCTACGCTCCACAACCCCATTCTCACGCGAGGGAGTTTCCCACACAGTGTCCTCCGATGAATAATACCTTTGGAGAGGTAAAATCGGTGCATAAATAAACTCCAATACCATTGCTCGTAATCGAATGATTTTGATTTTTCAGGCCAAATGGATATCAATGAAAGCAAATAAATTGAATTATATGGTTTCTAGCTTTGACTCTGGCTCTCAAGTGAGTTTGATCCAAGAGAGTGAATACAGACTTGTCATCAACGATAGGCTAGGAAAATTATTTTGCCATTGGAGCGGAAGGAGTACCAAAGTGACCCCAACATCCATGTGAATAATATCAAATATGTGTTGTGATGTAGGAAAATGTGTGGAAAGTAGTCTTTTTTGCTTTGCAAATGGCAAGCATCACAATTTTCATTAGAAATATTCGGCATATTGCAAATGAAATTTTGAATGATACTATAACAAGTAGGGAGAGGGTTACCTAATTCGGTCAGAAGGCGCATATGTCTATATTGACATTATTAATGCTCTTACAAGATCGTAAATGAATGGTATTGGATTTTGTGGAAGGTCACTATAGGTGAGATCTTCATTGTGTAAAGCTTTCCATCTCTTTTAGCATGATTCAATCACTTTCGAGGGGATATCCGTGAATTCAAAGAAAATCACTTTATCAAAATGGTACGACAATTGATAGTATCAATTAATTAAGCCAAATAGTAAAAATGATGTTAGAATTGAAGTTCTGGGGACATAATAAACATCATATAGGTGGTAATGGTTGGTGTAAGAGTTATAGATTCCTTTGTATTGTGAATATCTAGTATCACTGAGATAGCAAGGTAACAAGAATGCAGTTTAATGGCATAAAATGAGTTAAAAACTCAAGCGGAAGCAAGCTATATGGTGTGCTTAGCACTGCAATCATACAAGTCAAGTAAACGAAGATACCCGCAGTGTCGGTTATTAATCATCGCTGATGGGCTACCATATTTCCAGAGTGTGAGCGGAGGTAGGCTGGAGTGTTGAGCAGCAGGAGACTTACAAACTTTGCAATTATAGTCGCAGTGAGATTGAACCGAGGAAGCAGCAGAGGATGTTCCCGGTGAGTGAGGAACTCGTGAGAAGCTTCAACATTCACACTGCTGTGGCTTTCTTGTTGCTCTGGAGAAACTAAAACGTGAGGATAAGCGGGTGTTTCTTGAAACATGTCTACCGCGGTGTGGTTAGTCCGGGATTGCAAAAGGTCACCTACAACCGTATTACCACGGGAGAAATTCACGCATTTACTACGCATCGTGCGGCTAGTACTAACATTAGCGCACGTGCGAGCGGTAGCAACGGATAATTCAGGGATGATAGGTGAGCCAATTCCATGCTCTCTGTGAATAATCATGGAATAAACTACTGATAATGAGAGGTAATGGTTCCATAAGCGAGAATTTGTGAGCGCACATCGGCATAATTTTCATTCTGACCGCCGCAGGTAGAAACTCATAACGATGTCAATGATTACGATAACCTTGGACAATAGTTGAAACATTGCAGCAGCTAAAGTACCGGGAGGAGATGTGCAATTAGGAATTGGATCAAAAGTACGAGTTCATCCCAAAGTATGCGATCTTAGTAAAATAGGGAAGTAATGTAAGAATCACCTTGTTTCAAGAGTAAATTTCTTGATGAAGGTGAGCGATTAGATGTCATTGTCACCGCCTAGAACCACCATTGTTGAAGCCAAAACTTAAAGGCGAGTTCCTCTTACTAGGGAGATTAGAAAGAGCAAAAATATGACCCTCATTAGGCATCTCATCAAGTTATAATGCTACTCTATTGCTTCACATGATTGTGCTTTTTTGTGGTAAATTTACTTATTAAGCTTTGCCTGAACAAAGCATGAACCCTTATACCCTTGATTTTGAGTCTTGACAAAATTGGTGTTTGCATGTCAAAATTGGTACTTGATTTGGTGCCTAAACATGTGCTAATGCTTGTGTTGATGGAATATCTGAAATTTATTGTATTTTGGGCTTGGTTGTTGAAATGAGGGCTTGATTTGAGGAGGAAACCCCAAAAATGAAAATCTGCAAAACTAGTAGGGGTCGCTTAGCTTAGCGACCGAGGCCCTTGCTAGGCGACCTAGTGTAAAATATTGGTATTCAATTCTAACTGGTTTCGTCAGGCGATGAATAGTCCATCGCGAAGCGATGACACCTGTTTTGAACTTGAAAAACCTATGTTTTACAACCTAAAATGTTTCCTTTTGACCCAATAATTGTTAGGCTTCGTATATGTGGTTTTGATTGCCTGAATGTAAGCTTATTAACCTTAACATATGTCAATTTAAAGCTTCAATTCAGTAGACTGAATGACAGCTTATGTACATGTAACAATTAATTATAACCTCCAATTGCCAAAGGGATTTGAATGGGAGTGAGACTTAAGCTTAAAACACGACAATTTCAGGGTAAATGATTGATAATTACCAAACCTAGTGACCTAGATCTCGGTCTCAAGCACAAAGGATTCATCAGATAAAGATATTAAGAACACAATGTTCAATTACAAAGAAAGTTTTAACGAACTAAAACATTATTGTTTTTGTAGAGTCCGTGAGAGCTCACTGAGACTTTTATATTTAACCCTACTTACACATAAAAAGAAAGAGAACGATACATGAGATGAGACGAACCATGGAGCTTAGTTTCGTCATTGTAGTTTTAAATTCTAAAAACTTATGACTATTTTTTTTTGATACAAAAATTCTAAAAACTTATGACTGTATGTATAATAAGTACTATTAAGTTTGAAATTCCATGTACTTTTGTGTATCATGATTATTGTATGTTATTCTCAATTAGCTATTGAGAATTAATGTATCACATTTGTCTTTTATATATTTTTGTAGAGATTTATAAATTGAACATTCTTATAAGTTTTTAAATTGAACTAAAATCAAACATTTTGCAATTATAACAAATAGTTTAAAAAAATATAAATACATAGCAACTTAGTAAAAACTGAGACATCACAAATACTAAAAAGATAGTGTCCTTAGAAATCAATACAACTAGTAAGTTTAATTTTTTAGGGTGTGAGGGTGAGTGGTGACCACCCTAGAGTAAGAGTGGATCTGCCACAACTCTTAGAAATCAACACAAGAAAAGAAGCTTTGATGGCTTTTAGGATCACCACCGAGTTGTGACACTCATCAAAAAACAACATCACATCATCCTTAACTACCTCCCAACAGTTTTCAATAACATTGAGATTGAACACACATCGGGTCCTTGGTTTTTGTTCTCGTCACAATCCCACACTGCCTCCTTCACCTCCACTTCTAAAAAGGGAGCAATGAGGAGAGAATATTGATCATCAGATCAGATATCCTATTAAACTCAATGACACTAAGGATAGGTCTAATAAAGTTCAACTCCTCATAACTCTCTTCAAAGAATATCTTCACCTCTAACTTCACCTCCTCCACCTCACTTAGAGTCTCCCTATCCCTAATCAAAGACACTGGATTATTATACCTTCTATGGTACTGAACACAATCATGGAAGAACTTGGTGTTGGCGTCCCCCTTCTCTATAATCTTATCCAAATCATTCAACTCCCGCACTAAACTAGATATTGATTAATCCAAGAAACAAGAAACTATAAACCTCCTTATTTGAAACCTTGAGTTTTGCTTTCAGCGGCTTTAATTTTTCTTTTAGCACAAAACCCTTCTTACCTTCCACATTAATATCGCCCCACGTCTTCCAATATCTATCTATCTATCTATCTATCTATAACTAGTATTTTACCCGTGCATACGCACGGGTGATATACTGTATCTGTTATAATTTCTTATGAAATTAAAAATACATTGAAAGTTGCAAAATATAAAAATGAAAAGGGAAAAACTTGATAACATGATATATTTTCAATTTTTCTTGAGAAATATTTTTAAATTTATTAAAATAGTTGTGTTTGAAAAAGTTTAAAAAAGTCGGTATTTCTTATAATGTTAATAATAGAGTAAAAATGAAGAAAAATGAAAATGAGATTTTAGGTAAAATATGCATCCCCTTTGGCACTCCCGTTGCATCTCTGTTGGTACTCTCGTTTCCGTTCTAGTTGCCGATCCCATTGTCAGTCTCTCGTTACCGTTTCCGTTGGCACATGTTAACTCAAATTTTTCTATATGATTTAATATTAAATAAAATAGATTCAATTAAATAAATTCATTGTCGCCCACATTGCCACGTATTATGACTTATTTTTTCTATGTAATTTAATTATTATTTTTTAATTATAAAAAATTATTTTGTTATTTTTGGTAGGGGTTAAAGTCTTTTTACAATTTTCAGTGATTCAATGATTTTAATAAAGACATTATAATAAATAGTAAATTTTAGATTATTTAATTATAGAGTATAATAATAATTGAATAATCTAACTTTTTGAAAAAAAAAATTTAAACTTTTGTTAAATGTACGTTTTTTTACAATAAGATATTAATTACAATAATTAATTTTAGTAGTTTGAGTAGATTATTAATTAAATAATTTGAGTAGATTACAAAATTAGTGAGTAATGAGTTTTTAGTACAAAATAAAATGATTTTTTAAATTTTGTCAAAAAAAGAATTATTTTTTAAAATATTTTTCACAAAAAAAAAGTTATGAAAAAAGACTTTTTTTTAAATAAGTGTTTAAATAAAAAGAAAAGTTTTTCAGAAAAAACTGTTAAATAAAGAAAATATTTAAAAAAAAAACAGTTTTTTTAAACTTAAAAAACAGTTAAAAAAACTGTTTTAATAAAAAACTGTTAAAAAAACTGTTTTTAATAAAAAGCTGTTAAAAAAAAAAAAAAAAGAAAAAAGGCGACCGACACTGCATGACAATTGCGTCGATCAGTCGTCGATCGTCGTCAGCGCATCAGATGGCAGTGTTTTAATTTACAAAAATTGACATAAAGTTGCATTATTTTGTCTTTTAGTGGGTAATTGTCAATTTTACCCCTATTGTTTGACAAATGTCAAAATTGTAAAATGTCTAAAAATGTAATTATGCTAGCACTTAATTTTATTTGATTTAAAGTAGAAACCAAACTTCCTATAAAATTACCACTTTAGATCTCTTATTAACAAGACACATATTCAATCTAAGGGTAAAAATGTCATTACACTTTTTTTCTTACACTCTCTTTCCTCCTTTTTCCACTTTCTTCTTACACTCTCTTTCCTTCTTTTCACTTTACTCTTACACTCTCTTTCATCCTTTTTTCTTTTTCTTCTTACACTCTCTTTCATCCTTTTTTCACTTTTCTCAAACACTTTATTTCTTCCTTTTTTTTATTTTTACTTTATTTTTTTTTCCATAAACAATTTTTCTCTTTCTTTTATCATTTCACTTTAGTTTTTTTAATTAAATTTCTAAATTTATACAAATACTACATTACTTAAATTATTCTACTAAAATTATCTTCTTACACTCTCTTTCCTCCTTTTCAATTTTCTCTTACACTTTATTTCTTCCTTTTTTTCTTTTTACTTTATTTTTATTTTTCCATAAACAATTTTTCTTTTTCTCTTATCATTTCACTTTAGTTTTTTAATTAATTTCTAAATTTATACAATACTACTCTACTTAAATTATTTACTAAAACTATCTTCTTTTTTCTCTCTGAAATCTGTCTACACTCTTGATAATCTACTATCTATATTTTACTAACTACTATAATCTACTAATAAACTAAAATAATTAATTGAAACTACGAGATAACTGCAATGATAAATAAAAAACACGGAATAACTGCACTGATAAATAAAAAAACACAGGATTAATATTTGTCATTGATAATTAAAAATTTTGAAGACTACTATAAACCTACTATCTAAAAAACAAGAAGATTTAATGACTATTTAAACTATTGATTAATATTTAGAATATATTTCTTATTGATAATCTACTATCTCTCTTTTACTATCTATTATAATATGCTAATCAACTAAAATAATCAATTGAAACTAGGAGATAACTGCACTGATATATAAAAAAACACGAGGTAATTGCAGTAATATATAAAAAAAATACGGGATTAATATTTGCCGTTGATAATTATAATTTTTGAAGACTACTATAAACCTTCTATCTAAAAAGAAAGAAAGTTTAATGGTTATTTAAACAACTAATTAATATTAAACAAATATTTCTTATTGATAATTTACTATCTTCTATAAGCTATTAATCAACTAAAATAATCAATTGAAACTATGAGATAACTCTACTGATATATAAAAAACACGAGATTAATATTTGCCATTAATAATTATAATTTTTGAAGTCTACTATAAATCTACTATCTAAATAAAGAAGGTTTAATGGCTATTTAAACTAATTAATGCCTAAAAAAGGACAAATGATTGTCACTGATATATTTAAAAACACGGGATAAATATTTCTTATTGATAGTCTACTATATCTATCTTTTACTATCTACTATAATCCACTAATCAACTCAAATAATCAATTGAAACTATGAGATAACAGCACCGATACATAAAAAACACGGGATAACTGCACTGATATATAAAAAAATATGGGGATAACTGCAATGGTATATATAAAAACATGGGATAGCTGCACTAGTATATAAAAAACGGGATAACAACACTGATATATAAAAACACTGCACTGATATTTTAAAAAAATAACGGATAAATGCACAATTATTTTTAAATGATACTTTTATATTTTTAGATTTTAATATTTATCTATTTTCGAACATTGATTTTTTTATTTAGACACCCATTGGGATCGACATAAATGAACCCGACATAAATGGAAAAATAATTTATGGAAAAAATAAATGAACACCCATTTATGGAAAAAAATAATAAATATTATATTGAGTTTCTAAAGTGATAAGTAATTTGTTTAAAAAAAAAGACAAATAATTTGAGATAAAAGAAAAATAGAAAAAAAAAACACTTAAATTGAGACCTACGGAGAAGTAATAGAAACGCTCAATTGCATGACGTTCTGGAAATTTCCTTTTTCAGATGTAAACACAACACAAATTGGTGTGAGCTTTTCCAAATGGAGAGGGTCTAGCGTCTGTCTACTCCTTTCCCAAATAAACCAGCAAAGCCTTTTATTAATCATATAATATAATTAATTTATTTATTCCCCCCTAAAGAATTTATTTATGATACTACGAGTCGTTTGCGTTTTACACTTGCTTGCTCCCCAAGCTGTTTCCACAAAGTTCCTTCCCCTTCACCGCTTGTGCTAATTACCAAACTACCCTCACACTCCACTCTAAAACCCCGCATCCACGTTATTCTTTCCCTTCGTTTCTTTTTTTAATATATACACTCAAAAACCCTTTCATCGTGTGATTGATTTTATCTGAAAAACAAGATGATTGACGGCGGAGGCGTCTCCTTCTCCGTCGTGTACTTCGACGGCGAGACAGAGACCAACGTAGGAGAAATCACCGTCGACTCCTCTTTGAATTTCAACAAATTTCTTTCCTTTTTAAGTCACAAGATCGGGATCTCGCCTCATCAGTTCTCCGTCTATCTTGCTACTTTTGGAACCAACCGGAGAATCCCTATCACTGCAAAGGTTAACTTCGCCGACATAGCTCGCGGTGCTGCCGTCGCTTCTTCTTTCTTCTTCGTCAAGCGATCGAAACGCATTAGGAGAGGCAAACCACGAAGCAAAGCCCCTAAAGACAACATCTTCACTCCGCCGCCGGGGAATGTCGTACTACTCCGCCGTGATGCCGCCGTGACGTTCACCGGTTTCGGGAAAGTTCCAGGTAGAGCCGAATACGAGAAACGGGTGAGGGATTTGCAGATGGAAAAGGAACGGTACCTGATGCGTATGGGAAACAGTGGCGTTCTCTGCAAGGAGTGTTTGACTGGGATGGATGACGGTTTTCACCGGTGCGTTTTCGATGCTGTTACGGTGGGCTTCAGATCACCGGCTGGTCCGGTTGCCCGACCCGTTAAAGGATCCGGGTAGAAGCGCTGTTATAATTTTCTATCGGTTTATTAATTAAATTATTAATTTTGGGGTTTTTGTGCATATGAGTATAGGTGACAACAGGTTGGGGCTTTTGTTTTGGGAAACTGTATGAAATGCTGAGAAGGAGGTGATGGGATGTGATTTGGTGTGGTGTGGTATACGATAAGAAAAGTAAGGTACTTCTTCCACATCCACACAACGCATTACTTTTTGACATTAATTAATTGTTAGGTGACTATAGTATAGGATATGACAATGACATGGAGATTGTTTTTCCCCTCATGGAAAAAGTTTTTTTTTTTTTTTTTTTTTGTGATTGGGATAAGGAAGGTTCTTTTTATGGTTTTTGTGTAAAGAGAGAAGAAAGTGGCAGTGGGACAGCAAGTTCTAGGTGGAGTTTGTAACCACCTCAAAGAGGGAGAGGATTCACATTTGCCTATCTAATGTTAGAACTGTTTGATTTGCCTATCTAATGTTACCACTCTTTTTGTTTTTGCCACTTTTTCAATCATATTATTATTATGTGCATAAATACCATACTTGTTATGTCAAATTTCTATTCATTCTGTAATATTTGTTGAATTTTTTGGTCTAATGGTGAGACTTCCAAGCACTAGGACTTAGCACACGCATAAATGGAAAATCAAGGTTTGACACTTAGGGGATGGGCAATTGGGTGTCCATAAATCCGGTATTTACATGCATTTGTGAATCATCATCGAACTAATATTTGAATGGATGTTCAATTTTATGCTCCTCTTTAAGAAAGATAATGACCTAAATATGTAACGGATTGTTGTGAAAGGATAAACTAATTTATAGTGAGTAGTCGATACTTCATAAGTCGATGAAGTGAATTTAAAGTGTATGTCGAAAAAATTAGAGGTTGAATTGATTTATAAATATAAAATGATATAATTAGACATTTATATATTAATGTTTAAGAATGACAGAAAGAAATGAAATGATACATGTTATAAGTTCAAATCCTGTCTCTTGAAATGTGGATTGAGTTTAGCTCAATCCTATAGAATGAGTCTGTAAGGTGAGAGTTTAGCTCAATCCTCATGTCTAACACTATTGGACTTGATGCGTGGATTATAATGATGGGTGACTAGATGAAACTAGGATAGACGCTCTGATAATATCTTAGAATCTGGATTAGGCCTAATTCGACTCTACAAAACTGACTTGTATGGTGAGGGATATTTTTCATATATACTCTTTTGAGGCCTTATCACTAGTCTATATATGACTTCGGTTTCTCCTAATACTTCAAATAGCGCTTCAAAAAGCAATGTATTTTAATAAAAAAAAGTTACAAACTAGTCATTTAAAACACTTACAAAAAATTTATCCACTATTTAGTCAAAAAAGTAAGTTTATCTACTATAAATTATTTGTTATAATTATAAATTAGAGGTTTGACATCGTCAAACAGAGTTGAAGTGTTCAAACTCTATTTTCTAAGAGATGTTTATGATGCAGGATGCACTCACATTTTTTCAGCTAATCTTTGTTTTTTTTTATTCAGTTTTTTTAGAAGAATTTTTTTTATTTGTCAATTTAATAGTTGCAAGTTGCTGATAAAAAAAATAGTTGCAAGTCACATTAATTGCATGTTTTTCAATTACTCTAATCAATCTAATCTAATATTTATATATTCAAACAAATTTCCTACAAAATTATAAATTTAGATCTCTTATTAACAAGACACATATCTAATTTAAGGAGTTGGTGCACCTCTTGTGCGCCCCTTAATGCAATTGCTTATGACACATATCTAATTTAAGGGTAAAAATGTCATTACACTCTCTTTTTTCCTTTTTTTTTTCCTTTCTTCTTACACTCTCTTTCCTCCTTTTCACTTTTATATTACGCCCTCTTTCTTCATTTTTTCTTTTTCTTCTTACACTCTCTTTCATCTTTTCACTTTTCTTTTACACTCTATTTTCTTTTTTTCTTTCCTTTTACTTTACTTTTATTTTTCTCATAAACAATTTTTCTCTTTCTTTTATCACTTCACTTTAGTTTGTTTAACTAAATTTCTAAATTTATACAAACACTAACTCTACTAAAATCTATTTATTCAAACAAACTTCCTACAAAAGTACAAATCTATTTATTCAAACAAATTTCCTACAAATTTACAAATTTAGATTTCTTATTAACAAGACATATATCTAATTTAAGGGTAAAAATGTAATTACCCTCTCTTTCTTTTTCTTCTTACACTCTCTTTCTTCATTTTTCTTTTTCTTCTTACATTCTTTTTCCTCCTTTTCATTTTTCTCTTACACTCTCTTTCTTCATTTTTTTCTTTCTTCTTACACTCTCTTTCATCCTTTTCACTTTTCTTTTACACTCTATTTTTTTTCTTTTTCTTTACTTTGATTTTTCTCATAAACAATTTTTCTCTTTTTCTTATCACTTTACTTTAGTTTGTTTAACTAAATTTCTAAATTTATACAAACACTAACTCTACTAAAATCTATTTATTCAAACAAACTTCCTACAAAATTACAAATCTATTTATTCTAATTCTAACAAGTAACAAACTTCCTACAAAATTACAAATTTGGATCTCTTATTAACAAGACACATATCTAATTTAAGGGTAAAAATGTCATTAGCCTCTATTTCTTTTTCTTTTTACACTCTTTTTTTTTTTTTTCTCTTTCTTCTTATATATATCTCTTTCTCGCGTTTTCACTTTTTCTCTTACACTCTCTTTCTTCATTTTATTTCTTTTCTTCTTAGACTCTCTTTCCTCTTTTCACTTTTCTCTTACTCTCTCTACTTTTTTTTTTTTCTTTACTTTTTTTTTTTCTCATAAACAATTTTTTTCTCTTATCTCTTCACTTTAGCTTGTTTAACTAAATTTCTAAATTTATACAAACACTAACTCTACTAAAATTATCTTCTTTTTCTCTCTCAGAAATTTGTTTACATTCTTAATGATAATCTACTATCACCTCTTATTGATAATCTACTATCTATATTTTACTATTTACTATATTCTACTAGTCAACTAAAATAATCACTTGAAACTACGAGATAATCGCAATGATATATAAAAACACGGGATAAATGCAATGAAATTTTAAAAAACACAGGATTAATATTACATTTATGTGTCGAACCTTGGATTTTCCATTTGTGTGTTAGGTCCTAGCACTTGCCAATCCGACCATCGGAAAAAAATACAGAAGGTTCTTTTATCACAACTAAAAATCAATAGAAACATTGATGTCACCAAAAATAATACTCCCTCCGTCTCAAATTTCCATGTATTCGTCAATTAATTTTTTTACAGCCTTAAAAAGATAATTTTTTTTACAACAACCTTAAAAGAAAATTAAAAAGGAACAATTCAAATTTTCCATGTATTCGTCAATTAAATTTTTGGCAAAAATATACTTTTGGTCCTTTAAGCTTATTTTAAATTATTACTTTACCTGTGCATCCGTACAGGTGACACTATATTTATTATAATTTGTTATGAACGTACAAATACTTTGAAAATTGTAAAATTTAATAAAAGAAAAAGAAAAAACTCGATAAAAATGGTATATTTGAACTTGCTTAAAAAACTCGTGTTGCAAAAAGTTAAAAAAAGTCAGTATCTTCCTCTAATATTAATAAAAGAGTAAAAATCAGAAGAAGAAAAAAAGAAAATGAGATCTAATATAAGAGTAAATAAGTCAGTATCTTCCATGACCTGAATTATAATTTAATGAATAGATGGAAGGAGGTTCTTATGAAATTTTGTTTGATTTCTTTGGGGTGTATCATTTGACTAAAATTTTAAAATACACTTTGAATATACTGAGTTTTCGATGAAATCTCACGCTATATTTATTTGTGGTTTTCAGATAAACAAGAAAAGTGGTGTTGTCAAAAGTGACGAAGTTATTTATATGGTGGTGAAGAAAAGTGAATGTATTTGTGATATGTATTTTTAGATAAATAAATTCCCCATTATGTATTTGGGATAGACATACCAAACTTTATGTATTTGAAAGGAATGTTTTATGATTATGTATTTTGAAGGGAAAAAAGAAAATTCATAACTTATGCATTTTACTATTTTGAGATTCAAGGATTTATGATATATGTAATGAAAGAGGTATGAGTATGTTAAAGTTAGGAAAATAGCACCAAAGTGTATCTTGAAGTCTAAGGACTATATGATATTATATAATTTTGTTACAGAAATTAGCCTTTTGTACTTTTAAAAAGGGTGACAAGGGTTATGATATGAGGCATCACCGCATCACAAGATTGTGTTTTGAAAATGATCATATTCCCTATAGTTTTATGGTATTTTCTATCTAGAAGTCATAGCAAAGGTATTTTGAGAAAGATCAAACTGTTACCATGATACTATTATTGTATTATGAAGAACTCTATGGAGTCTACTGTCTAAGGGATATATGAAATTATTTTCTGAATACTATATTCAATAAGTTTAAAATACGTTTATTTAATACTTTTCTTTTTAAAATTGGGGTTTGGGAAATTTTTATTAATCACACACAGTGACACTAATGGTCATTTTCTGGTATGTCTCAAGTGAAGATTTGAAATTGTTTTTTGAACAAGACTATATATGCTCTTACCACCGAGCTATAACACTTCAAGTGTGAAATACGTTTATTTAATACTAATTAAATGCATAAACAATTACATATATCCCTTAGACAGTAGTTTAATAATAAACAGTTTATTGAGTCATAAAATACGTTTATTGAATAAGTTTTTAAACTTATTGAAAACGTATTCAATAAATAAATAGTTTTTATGTATTTCTACCTCACAATTGCATATTTTAAACCATTAGTATTCAATAAATGTATTTATATTGAATACGTATTTAATAATTATTTAATTTAATTTAACTAAAATAAAATCAAAAAGTTCAACCAATTCAAATAATAGTTAATTTATTGTGAATAAAGTGGATGTCTTGTTGTACCTCCTAGACATTATTCTTATTACTCATCATTGTATATGTTAAATGTAAACCATAGGTTACAAAACTTGAGCCTATAAATAGGACTCATATATCATTGTAGTGGGACACCTTGAAGAGTAATATACAAGAGCTATATCTTCTTCTCTCTTTATCTTATTCATCACTTGTTCTTCTTCTTGCTCTAGTTTTAGTCCATTTTATAACGTTATCAAGACAATCTCTATATATCCTAAAGGTAGTATTGCTTCTTGTTGGTTCTCTTGTTTTTCGAAATTCATTTTTATGTTTGAGTTCTCTAATAGTTTAACAATTAAATTGCGATGATGTTTTGAGCAATCAAGTTTAAGATATATAGTTCATTTGATTCCATGTTGAATTCTTCTTCTTCTCTCTTTATCTTATTCATCACTTGTTCTTCTTCTTGCTCTAGTTTTAGTCCATTTTATAACGTTATCAGCACAATCTCTATATATCCTAAAGGTAGTATTGCTTCTTGTTGGTTCTCTTGTTTTTCGAAATTCATTTTTATGTTTGAGTTCTCTAATAGTTTAACAATTAAATTGCGATGATGTTTTGAGCAATCAAGTTTAAGATATATAGTTCATTTGATTCCATGTTGAATTCCTGAAGAATTCAACATTCAAGTATCCCTGTTGGATTACTTGTCTACTTTTGATGAAATTCAGAACAAATTGAATTCTTGAAGAATTCAATATTCAAGTATCCCTGTTGGATTACTATGTTCATCTACTTTTGATGAATTTCAGAAGAAATTGAATTCCTGAAGAATTCAATATTCAAGTATCCCTACTGGATTACTATGTTTGCCTAGTTTTGATGAATTCCAGAAGAAATTCATCACTTAAACACCCGAGAAGAATTGCTCAAAATGTGAAAGTTTGAGATATAGTTCCTGAAAAACAAATGAGAGAATAAAATAGACTGATCTTTCATTTCTTTCATTTACATGTTTTTTTTGAATAACTAGATTATTTACATGATTATCTTAAGGTATGACTGTGCTATTATAATTTACATGATTATTATCATATTTTGAGGGCATTTAAGTTTCAAAGAAAAATAATTGTAAGTCCATTCTCATTTATTTTTTTAGTTTACGTTTACGATTTGGTTATAGTCAAACTTATTAAGATATCAATTTTATAAGTCCAATTTATTAATTTACGTTTTGGTATTATTATAAAGAGTAACACATATCGTATGTTACTATATGAATTAAATTCATTTTATTCATTTGTATGTTACTATTTGAATTTAAATTCTTCTCATTTAGTCAGCACACTCATCATTTCATTTGTACGTTAAAATATATTAAATTCATTTCATTTATTTTATCTTTATTATTATTATTATTATTATTATTATTATTATTATTATTATTATAATATTATTATTTTATCTAACTTGATTAATTTTATACTTTCATGATAGAATTAAATATGTCGAACCTTGCAAAACTTGACTTTGTGGCTCTTGACATCACTGGAAAGAATTATTTATCTTGGGTGCTAGATGCTGAAATTCATTTAGATGCAAATGGTCTTGGAGACACTATCAGAGAAGGAAACAATGCATCAAATCAAGATAAGGCCAAAGCTATGATTTTTCTCCGTCATCATCTTCATGAAGGACTCAAGAGTGAGTATCTTACAGTGAAAGACCCACTTGTTCTTTTGAATAGTTTAAAAGAAAGATATGACCATCAGAAAACTGTTATTCTTCCAAAAGCTCATTATAATTGGATGCATTTACGCTTACAAGATTTTAAAACTGTAAGTGAATATAACTCTGCACTATTTAGAATTACTTCTCAACTGAAGTTATCTGGAGAAAAGGTCACTGATAAAGATATGTTAGAAAAAACTTTCTCTACTTTTCATTCATCCAATGTGCTCCTGCAGTAGCAATATAGAGAAAAGGGATTTAAGAAATATTTTGAACTAATTTCTTGTCTTCTTGTGGCTAACAAAATAATGAGCTTTTAATGAAAAATCATGAGGCTCATCCATCTGATACTGCTCCATTTCCTGAAGCAAATGTAGCAAAACACAATCATTATACTGATGGGCAAGCTCGTGGCCGTGGTCGCAATTTTGGTCGTGGTCGTGGACATGGCCGTGGTGGCATTTCCAAGAACAAATTTTCCCACCAAAAGTGGAAAAATAGTGAAAAGGAAAAAATGAGCAAAATAGAAAACAAGATGAAAACAATTGCTATCGTTGTGGGGTAAAAGGTCATTGGTCACGTACCTGTCTTGCACCAAAGCATCTTGTTGATCTTTACCAAGAATCACAGAAAAATAAAGGGAAAAAGATAGAGACACGTCTTGCTTATGAAGATGATGATTATGGTCCTATAGATGTTACTCACGTAGATGTTCTTTGATTTCTTTCTTTGATCCAAATGGGAATATTGATCACCTTATTGGTGATGTGGTCCTTAAGAAATAGTTTCCTTCCATTTTAGTATTATGTTTTTATTTGAAATTCCCGAAGTTTAAGTGATGTTAAAGTTTATGTTTTGGTGTTTCTTTTCGCTTCTCATGCAATAATATTTTTAGTTATAATGTTTTTATCCTTCCAAAATTATTATTATAATTATTGCTTATTTATTTTTATTTTCTTTTGAAAGCTAGAATGAGTAATGTCACTAGCAACAATAATGGAGATATGTGTCTCGTTGATAGTGGAACAACCCACACGATTCTCAAGGACAGAAATTATTTTTCTTACTTAGTAATGCAAAAAACCAATGTTAGTACTATATCTGGTACTACAAAAATAATTGAAGGCTCCGTAAGAGCTAGTGTATTGTTATCTGAAGGAACAAAATTACACATTGATATGGCACTGTATTCTCCCAAGTCTCGAAGAAACTTATTAAGTTTCAAAGATATTCGCTTAAATGGTTACCATATTGAAACAACAAATGAAAAAGATATCGAATATCTCTATATCACGAGACATACTGCAGGGGAAATAAGTATATTGGAAAAATTACCAACATTTTCAAATGGTTTGTACTACACTTTTATTAGTACAATTGAAACACATTCTATTGTAAAACGTAAGTTTACAAATCACAACAAGTTTCTCGTTTGGCATGACCGGTTGGGTCATCCCGTTCTATTATGATGCGAAAAATAATTGAAAATTCATGTGGACATCCATTGAAGAGCCAGGAGATTCTTCAATCCAATAATTTCTCATGTACTGCATGTTCCCAAGGAAAGTTGATAATTAGACCATCACCAACAAAAATTGAGGGTGAATCTCTTGCATTTTTAGAACGGATACAATGCGCGATATCGTGGGCCAATACACCCACCATGTGGACCATTTAGATCTTTTATGGTTTTAATCGATGCATCGACTAGATGGTCACATGTCTGTTTATTATCAACTCGATCGCAACCAAGCGTTTGCGAGATTGCTAGCTCAACTAATTCGATTAAGAGCTCATTTTCCTGACAACCCAGTTAAGAAAGTATGCCTTGATAATGCTGCTGAATTTACATCTCAAGCATTCAATGAGTATTGTATTTCTATTGGAATTGATGTTGAACATCCTGTAGCACATGTTCATACACAAAATGGGCTTGCAGAGTCCTTCATTATGCGTCTAAAGTTGATTGCAAGACCAATACTCATGAAATTAAAACTTCCAATTTCTTCTTGGGGACATGCAATATTGCATGCTGCAACATTAGTTCGTATCAGCCCAACAAGTCATCACACTAATTCTCCCTTACAATTGGTTTTTAGTAAAGAACCTAATATTTCCCATATAAGAATTTTTGGATGTGCGGTATATGTTCCAATCCCTCCACCAAAACACACAAAAATGGGCCCCCAAAGAAGATTGGGAATATATGTTGGATATGAATCTCCATCTATAATAAAATATCTCGAACCATCAACAGGAGATTTATTCACAGCTAGGTTTGCTGATTGTCACTTTGATGAATCAGTTTTCCCAATATTAGGGGGAGAGAATAAGCAACTGGACAAGCAAATTCGTTGGAATGAATTATCACTTTCTCACCTTGATCCTCGTACAAAACAATGCGAACTTGAAGTTCAAAGGATAGTTCATTTGCAAAATCTAGCAAACGAATTACCAGATGCATTCACTGATCCTAAAAGAGTGACTAAATCATACATACCAGTTGCTAATGCTCCAATCAAAGTTGATGTCCCTGTTGTACAATCTAAGACCGGAAATGATCAGTCTCAACCACACATGAAGCGTGGTATACCTATCGGTTCTAAAGATAAAAATCATCGATCAAGAAAAGGAGCTAAAAGGATAAATGGCCCAAGAGAGGATACATAAACTCCAATTGAGGATACAAAAGTTGAAAAGGACTCTTCAGACATAATTGTTGACTCAGTTCCAGAAGAGACTGATCAGGTACCTGAAAATGTTGAAAATGAAGAGATCTCAATAAATTATGTCATGAATGGAGTATGATGGAACCGAAATATAGTCAACATTGACAAAATTTTTGTATGTAATATAGCACTAAATGTAATGAGTGATGTTATACCCCAATTTTGTCCGTATTCTTTTTCTTGTTTTAGTCGTTTATTTTTAGTAAGTAGGCGTGTCTCGAGTCGCATGATTACGAGAATTATTAGTGTAGAGTCTCGGTTACCAACCCAAGCCAATTCCGATCGCTCACGTTCAACTAATTCGAAATACCGTTATTTAAATTAGGCACGCACGCGAATGATCGATCTTTTCGTGCGTTCTTCGATTTAAATATCAGTACTCAAGTTTGGTCGTACGTGAACAGGTCTACCCAAATTTATTTTTCTCAAAGTTGGCTTAAATTCAGACTTAAGAATGTGATTCCGAGTTAATTCTTTTTTAACGCGCCCATTTTTCTATTTTTGGTCTAGTCATAGCGCAGTTGTCAGGTCCGGTCCGTTCTCGTTTTTATATTTGGCCTTTTTCCTATTACTATTTTTATTCGCATTTTGTTTATTTAATTTATTGAAGCACTTAATAGTTCAAAATGTCAAAATTCTATTAATTTTAACTTACTATTTAGAAGTTGTTTAAGAGTCAAATAAGTCCAAAAATGTCAAAAAATGGTATTTAGTTTAATTTACAAATTAAAAGCACTTAATAGTCCAAAGAGTCCAAAAATACAAAAAATCATAATACTAAAAAATACATAAAAATGGAATCCGAAAATAATAGAAAAAAAATGCAAAAAATATAGAGGTGCAACTAGGATTTTTCAGCTGCTCTCCAGCTGCTGATTTGGGCTGCAGATCTGAAAAACAATGAGGGTCAAAGTTAGTCAAAGCCCAAGGAAAAAATTAAATGCTAAACCTAGAATTTTTAATATAAAAATAGGATCAGACCTCAGTCAAAACACACAGAAATCTGCACCAAAAAGGCTGCGAAAATCACTAAAAAATAAGGATTAGAGTTTCACATTGAAACCCTAATCCACAAAAAAACACTTTTTTTTTGAGTTTACGAGTTTGAAGAGAGGAACAACGACTCAAAGGAGGAGATAGAGCAAAGAGTTGCGGTTGGTTACAATCAATCAAGCAGCATTCACAAGGATCCTAAACAGAGTTCTAGGTTGGTATTCAAAACCTGAGTTTTTATGTACATATGATTCATAAAATATTTCTTTCATTGTTGAAACTGAGAACAAAATATAATCATCATAGGAATAGTTTTTTAGATCACGTTTTTATGCTTGATATTCTGCTTATCTTAAAACAATGCTCAAAAAAATAATAAATCTGATTAGTACCAGTAATGTTAGGGTTATATACCCTTTTTGTTAAATAAATCAGTCCAGGATCACCATAGATGCTAGAGTTAGATTTCCAGAATTCAAAAATAAGTTAACTGAGTTATTGGTAAAAAACGTGGTCTAAGGCATTTCAAATTAGGTTCTGTTTTCAGAAAAATAAATATACTCAGAGTAGAAAACACAAAAATCATACAAAAAAAAAAACAGAATAAATGGAGGAATAAATGGGTAGGAGAGAATCGACTGAGAAAACTTGATAAAATAAGACACAAAAAAAAAAAACACGAGCGACCTCAAGCTCGTCGGAGCTCGATCGTCTTCTCCGGCGAGACTCGGCGAAGACCTTGAAACCAAACGACTTCACAAGCAGACCGAACCTCTTGAACCACCGTTTCACCTCCGGGAAAATAATAGCGGATCGAGTTTGTTTTTTTTAAAAAGGAAACAGAGAGAAGCACAGAAAGAAATAAAGAAAAAACCAGAGGAAAACACGGACCTGAAAACCGGCGAGGTTCCCTTCGCCGGCGTCAACGCCATCACCATCACCACCCACCTCCGATGGAGTCGCTATCTTCATCGTCGCTTCCCTCTCAACCCGAAACCGATCGTCACTACTCCTCCCTAAAGCCGCGAACCTTCGCGCTGAAGCCTCTCTCTCTCCCCTGGATTTTGGCCGAAAATCTCGCCTCTCTCTCTCTAGGTGCTGCGCGGCGCAGCAGATAAATGGGAAGGAGGGTGAATGCCTTTTAGGTTTAGGGTTTTCATGCTGTTGGGCCTTATAACATCTGTTTTCTTTATTTATTTATTTATTTTAATCCTCAGAATTCACACACGCACCCTTCTAATTCACACACGCACCCCTCCTCCACTTGAGCCCAATCTCGCATTCTGGGCTTCCAGATGCGAACTGGGCTTTCTTTTCACACCCCTTATTATTTATACAACCCCTGCGACTAATAAAACCCCAATTTACTATGCTCACCCCCTGTTTCATTTTTTAATTCTTTTCCAATAATAATATAAATAATTTTTCTCGCAAAATAAAATAAACGGCTAAGCCGGTTGTACAACCGGGTTAGTCATTATTTTAGGGCCAATGAGCTGTACAGTTCAGTAACCCTACAAACCTAATGAATAAATTATTTCTCTAATAAAATAAACGGCTAAGTCGGTTGCACAACCGGGTTAGTCATTATTTTAGGGCCAATGAGCTGTACAGTTCAGTAACCCTACAAACCTAAAGAATAAATTATTTCTCTAAAAATAAAACGGCTAAGTCGGTTGTACAACCGGGTTAGTCATTATTTTAGGGCCAATGAGCTGTACAGTTCAGTAACCCTACAAACTTAACAAATACGAATAAACCATTTTCCAAAAAATAGGGGATTAAGTCGACTGTACAGTCGGGTTAGTCAGCGTTCTGGAACTAATAAGCTGTACAGTTCAGGAGTTCTAGAATACCTATTCTAAAACGAACCCACCTCACACCAAACCACTTTCTTTCAAGAACCCTAAAATTATTTTCAAAAGTAGGGGGCTAAGTCGGTTGTACAATCGAGTTAGCCAGCGTCCTAGGAATCAGTGAGCTGTACAGTTCAAGGAATCCTAGGATCCCTACATTAAAAAACACCAACCCACAAACATTTTCGGGAAGAACTACGTAGCTTTGATTCCTCCATTGCATCCGAGTGCGTGAGGAGCAAGACTCAACCCTTGTCAAGCACTAAAAAACAAAAACCTAAATAAATCTTTTTCTAAAAATAAAAGGGTAATTATTAAATAAAACTTAAATTAATTAGACAATAGGATGTCGTGGGGTGCTAATACCTTCCCCACACATAATGACTCCCGAACCCTAAACGACGCCTTACCTTAAAACTTAAAGGGATTTTCCGAATTTGCCCTCAAACTAAAATTTGGTGGCGGCTTCCTAAAGAACCTTTCGAAGAATCCTTTCCCGGATTTTTCGGTCGCTACAAGTGATAATGAGGATCATGAACCAAAGTCCATCGAAGATTGTCGACAAAGAAATGATTGGACAAAGTGGGAAGATGCAATTGAAGCGGAATTAAACTCACTTCGAAAGAGAAATGTTTTTGGACCTGTAGTCCGAACACCTGAAGGTGTGAAGCCAGTTGGATATAAGTGGGTTTTTGTACGAAAACGAAATGAAAATGGTGAAATTGTGAGAAACAAAGCTCGACTTGTTGCTCAAGGATTTTCACAAAGACCTGGCATCGATTTTGAAGAAACTTATTCACCTGTAGTGGATGCAAGTACTTTTCGATATTTAATTAGTCTAGTAGCACGTGAGGGGCTAAATTTACACATGATGGATTTTGTTACAGCATATTTGTATGGTTCACTTGATAGTGAAATTTATATGAAACTCCCTGAAGGATTTCATCTTCCTAAGACAAACAATTCAGACTCTCGAGAAGATTATTCGATCAAGTTGAATAAGTCTCTCTATGGACTAAAACAATCTGGACGCATGTGGTATAATCGTCTCAGTGAATATTTGTTAAAGGAGGGATATAAAAATGACCCTATATGTCCATGCATTTTTATGAAAAAATCTGAAAAAGAATTTGCAATAATTGCTGTTTATGTGGATGACTTAAATATTATTGGAACTCCTGAAGAATTTCCAAAAGCTATAGATTGCTTAAAGAGAGAGTTCGAGATGAAGGACTTAGGAAAGACAAAATTTTGTTTGGGATTACAAATTGAAACTTTTAACGAATGGAATTCTTGTACATCAAGAAACTTATATAACAAAAGTGCTAAAACAATTTTACATGGACAAATCACATCCACTGTGTACACCAATGGTTGTAAGATCACTAGATGTGAATAAAGATCCATTTAGACCTCGAGAAAAAGATGAGGAACTACTTGGTCCTGAAGTAACATACCTTAGTGCAATTACCATGCTAATTATACACGTCCTGATATATCATTTGCTGTTAACTTATTAGCAAGATATAGTTCTTGACCTACACGAAGACATTGGAATAGAGTCAAGCATGTACTTCGTTACCTTAGAGGTACAATGGATATGAGTTTGTTTTATTCAAATAATTCAAAATCAGATTTAACTGGTTATGCAGATGCAGATTATTTATCTGACCCTCATAATGGTAGATCACAAACAAGATATCTGTTTACATGTGGTGATACAGCCATTTCATGGAGGTCTGTAAAACAGACCATAACAGCCACATCATCTAACCATGCAGAAATTTTAGCACTACATGAAGCAAGTCGAGAATGCATTTGGTTAAGGTCAGTAATTCAACATATACAAGAAGCATGTGGTTTATCTACTGAGAAAATGATGGCAACAACTATGTATGAAGATAACACTGCATGCATTGCTCAATTGAAAGAAGGGTATATTAAAGGAGATAGAACAAAGCATATTTCTCCAAAGTTTTCACTCATGATCTGCAAAAGAATGGTGATATTAACATTCAACAAATTCGTTCATGTGATAACTTAGCAGATCTTCTAACAAAGTCATTGCCGAGCAAAAATTTTGAACAACTAATACGGAAGATTGGTCTTCGTTGTCTCAGAGATGATTACATAGCTTAGGGGGAGAAATAAATATGTTCTGCACTCTTTTTTCCTTCACCACGGTTTTGTCCCAATGAGTTTTCCGGAGAAGGTTTTTAACGAGGCAGCCCTCAAGCAAAGGATGTTGTACTCTTTTTCTTCACTAAGATTTTTTCCCACTGGGTTTTTTCTTAGTAAGGTTTTTAATGAGGCATTATTCTTATTACTCATCATTGTATATGTTAAATGTAAATCATAGGTTACAAAACTTGAGCCTATATATAGGACTCATATATCATTGTAGTGGGACACCTTGAAGAGTAATATACAAGAGCTATATCTTCTTCTCTCTTTATCTTATTCATCACTTGTTCTTCTTCTTGCTCTAGTTTTAGTCCATTTTATAACATAATTCAATTAAATTAAGAATTTTATTAATTTAAGTAATTTAATAATGTTATTATATGTTTTTAAAACGAATATGAGAAAGCAGAAATTATTATTAGTTAAAATTATACTAATAGTCATTTTATGACTATCTCAAAGGATTTAAACTTTCTCCGTGAGGTTAAGAGATCAAACTTTTACCACTAGTCGATATCGATGGACTAAGTTAATGATAATATTAAGTATGTTAAATGAAATTATTTATATTAAGTAGAAACAAATAAAATTTAATTAAATAAACAATATATTTGTCTTTTAAAAAGGGAAATATTAATTTTTCTCATTTTCTATCTAACCAACTAAAGGAAGAAGAAAAAAAGCACAATTTTTTTGACAAAAAGCACAATTCTTTTCTAATAGTTTGTTCATATTTTCTCTTATATGCAATACTGAAAAATTATATCTTAATATGTATTTTAATAAATATTTATCAAATATAAAAATGTTTGTCAAGGAAGGAAATAATTATTTCCAACTAAGAAAGACGAAATAATATGAAAGACGGTATTTATTACATTACATGGAAGATAATATTGTAAAATATTAATAATTTAAATGTTATTTTTGTTTTAAAATCTGCTCAAAAATAACATTAACTCAGTAAGGCCTAGCTTTTTACTATTTATGAGATTGTTAGGCTAGATATAATGTTTGATTGGGGCTTGAACTTGAGACTTTGCATTTGTGTTAGTGAGTTTTAAGTAGCACCTACCACCTCGTGTATAGAATTTTCTTAATAATCTCATATATACATGAAAGATAATGTTGAACATGGCATCTTTTTGTTGCATTAAGAAAAATTATACACGAAATTTCAATATATTTTTTTTACAACAGTGGTATTTTAGAGGACAATATCACTACAAAAAAAACGCTGATTAGCCAGGGAATTAGCGACTGAAAAATTTTCCCTCGCAAAAAAACAAATTAGCCAGGGAATTAGTGAAGGAATTTAAACGTCACCATTAGCGACGGAATTGAGACATTTAGCGACGGAATTGAGGCAAGGCGCCAATTTGAAAATTTGGGCACGCAAATCTATGATGGTTAGCGACGAAATTATAGGTCCCTCGCTAAATGTCTGACACAGCCTGTCATGTCTTGGAAAAGATCTGACGTCTTGGAATTCCCTCGCATAATTTAAAGATCTGACAGCCTGTCCCTGTCGCTAATTCCCTCGCTATATATCATTTTGGTCTTTAAATGTGTGATAGACAATCATTATAGTTGCTGAATGTGTTGAAATTTCAAAAATAGTAGTATTTGTATTTATTATAATTTGCTATGAAATTATAAATACGTTGAAAGTTGCAAAATATAATAAAAAAGGGAATAACTTGATAAAAGACAATATTTTCAAATTTATTAAAATATTTGTGTTTGAAAAAGTTTAAAAAAGTCGGTATCTTCTTATAATGTTAATAATGGAGTAAAAATGAAGAAAAATGAGAATGAGATTTTAGGTAAAATATGCATCCCCGTTGGCACTCCCGTTGGCGCTATCGTTACCTCTCTCGTTGCCACTCCCGTTGGTACTCACGATCTCATTGCCAGTCTCTCGTTTAAATTATATCCGTTTAATTATAAGTAAGTTATTTTGTAGTATTTGGTAGTGGTTCAAGTTTTTTTTATTTACAATTCTTAGTGGTTTTTTTGGCAATCAATTCTTCGTGGTTAAATTGATTGATTTTAATAGTTTTAATTGAGAGATTATAGTAAATAAAAAAATTTAGATGGAGTAAAAATGAGGAAAAAAAATAGGGGTGATTTAATATTAATTAATCATATTCATTTTAGTTTAATCATATTCATGTCTCTCGTTGCCACTCCCGTTGCCACGCGTTATGACTTATTTTTTCTATATGATTTAATATTAATTAATCATATACATTTAATTATAAAAAAGTTATTTTGTAATTGTTGGTAGTGGTTAAAGTGTTTTTTACAATTCTTAGTGGTTATAAAATTCATTGACTTTTACAGAGAGATTATAGTAAATAGTAAATTTTAGATTATTTAATTACAAAGTATATTAATTTAATAATTCAATTTTTTGAAAATTTTTTTTTTAACTTTTGTTAGAGGTACGTCTTTTTTTGACAATGGATAGGGGTTGAAATAATTAATTTTAATAGATTATAAAAATAGTGACTAAATTGTTTTTAGTAAAAATATGATTTTTTTTAATGTTTCTGACAAAGAAACTGAAACAAAATAGAAAAAACTTATGAAAAAAAAGTTTAAAAAAAAAACCTTTTTCTCAAAAAAATTAAGAATTAAAAAAAAAAGAAAAAAGAAAAACTGACTAAAATGATTGTTTATCCTATTTTAAACTCAAAGAAATATTAAATGTGAATTTCTTAATTTGTAGTATTCTCTTTTTACTTTATAATTAAGACAATTATGATAATTTAATTTTTGATTTTTTTCAAAAATTAAATTAACTAGTATAATTTTTGCCCCACTTATTTCTAGATGAGCCCTCTATTCTTTACCATATTAACATTAACATTAATTATAATATTATTAATATAATAATAAAAAGCACAATAATAATAATAATAAATCTTTTGTCAAAAATAAAAATAAAAATAATACTACTACTACTACTAAAAATAAAAATAATAAAAATAATAAAAAATCTTTTGTCAAAAAAAATAATAAAAATACTACTACTATTACTAATAATAATAGCAGTCGTAATCTTTTGGTGGCGTGAATTTATTTCTCATTTCACCTCTTTATATATCATCGTTATTTGCTATTTCATTTGCTTTCTCAGCGCCTACTTTCACTCCAGTAAAGCAAATAGCTTATGGCAGAGCAACCACCGCCGTCACCTCTGCAGGCGCCACCTCTTGCAGGAAGAGGCAGGTCTAGAATTAATGCATGGATTCAGAGACCAAGACCTTCAATGGTTTGTTCTCTCTGTTATTACTCTGATTACGTTGCTTTGTTACAAATTAAATAAAACTAGATAGTGAATAAAGTTTGATTAATGATCTAATTTGTCATTTAAATCACAGGGGTTCGTTCCAGTAGATGGGTACAGACGCTATAGTTATGGCTATGCTTACACTCGCGGGTATACTGGTGTCAGACCATGGATAGCCCAACGCCAATCTCAGGTGAGTTGTGTTATTATTTTTTTTAACCGCGCAAATAATATATATTATATATAAGTCGTGTTTTTAAGGAATATAAAAACCTATAAACAAATTTTGTCAAAAAAAAAACCTAAAAACAAAATACTTTTGAATCAATAAATAGAAGATCTATGTCATATACACTGAAAGCGATAAATCAATCTGACAATCCTTAGCAAAAATTCAGACCACCCCACAAAGTAATCGGTTGATCCAAAGAAACATATTACTCTTATCTTTCGAAAATATATTTCAAAGGATCCTCTAGGTCTTCAAAACCGAACCAACCCAATAGAATACCACAAATTGAACCAACCTAAATCTTAAAATCTCGGCAAAAACCGCAAACCGCAAAAATCTATTTTGTTTTTTTTCCCAATCAATAATTAACATATTTTGTTCGCTTACGCTTTTGTTATTAGCCCGAATCCAACAAACCAAACCGCACTTACTAGCCCAAATTCAATTGATTCTTTGACTCACTTACAAACAATTCATATTGTTATGATACATTTAAAATTTACAATAAAACATTTTATTCAAATTCTTTTAAACACGGCTATACCTATCATAAAAAAAGAATTAAAAGAGGGTAATTTATATACTACATATATTTGAGCATATTTTTTCTTAAAGATTTATGTTACCTGTTTTTTATTTTAGTTAATTTTAACTCCGTTTTAATTATGTTTTGTCTCGGAAAAAACCGAACCAATCCAAACCGATTGGTTAGGTTTTTTTAAGGAAGCCAACTAAACCAAACCAAACCATATGTAGTTTTATTTTGCGGTTCGATTCACTTTTTGTCTCAAAACCGAACCAAACCGCACCGCAAATACCCCTTAATAACATCCACAGACCACTTATAAAATTTCTCCTGAAGCTTCATTGTCTCTATGAATTAATGAAATAAGGTATTTATGCATGGAATTGTCTTAAAAAATTTTGTTTATTTGTAGATGGGTGGGAATAGGCTCATGGAAAACACAAGTGTGGTGAATGTGGTGCAGGGAGGCTCAGTCAGTCATGGGACTGGCGTGTTCCATCCTTTACCTATTCTTTACAACTACAAAGCCAGCTACACCGTCGCCAATCCTCGTGTTCCAGTTGTGCATAACAATGGAGCCAACTGCAATAAGAACAACAAAGGTTAGTTAGTTGTGTTCTATCATTACAACCTTATGTTATTACCTTTTTTATTTTACTACAAATATTATCATTGTAGATATTCTTTCTTAGAAATTGCAGTTGCGCAGAGAAAACTCGATCTATACCAATTTTTTAAAATTAATGTAATCAATAAATTATACATCGATTCTAAATTTATCTGTATCATAAAAACCGAGCCGAGCACGGAAAATTATGTCAATGTGGATCATTAGTTAGTTTGTTTTTATAAGCAAAAGAGTATATTGAAAAGGAGTACAAGGAATTTTCATATAGTGACACAAAATAACCTAAAGTTTTCCACTTTAAGAAAAAAGACTTCACCCAAAAATTTGCTTACATTTTCGCCCATTAAAAAGACTTTTGAGCAATCTCTGAAAAAAGTCAAACATATCTACTATCTATCAAATTAAATCATACTCCCTTCGGTCCCTATTACTGTAAAATTTTACAGTTTTAAGTTCATTGAATAATTGATGTATCTAATTTGTATCTAATTTCTATTTCTATTCAATGAATCTAAAACTGCAAATTTTTTTAGGGAGTAATAGTATATGACAAATAATTGAATGTATCATACTTCATCTTAATTGGTAATGAATTTTACACTTTATGAATTGGTTTCATTATTTTTTGAAGTCACATTAGTTTCTGATTTTTTTTACCCAAACATTCAATCACATTTCACTATTAGGTCACTTTGTTACACTACTTTCCAAAGTATCTGCACAAACGAAACTTGGCTAATTTTTTTAACAAATTCTAGCTTGATCATCACCGTGAAATCACTCTACCCACTATCATTTACTAAAATTTTCTTTACTTGCTCATGGTTGTACTTTGTCAAAATTTGAGAGGACTTATCATTTTCAATTGGTCTCATCGCAGGGAAGAAGAAGAAGAAGAAACGAGGAGGAGCTGAAGCTGAAGCTGCTAATCAGATCTCAACAAGCAGCAACACTTCAAATGGGAATAATGTTGCAGGTGGCTCGGTGGAATCTCATGAAGATGAACCATATTCTGAAATAGATCAGTTACCTGAAGAGTGGACCTACTAAGGATGCCATTTCAGAGTAATGAAATTGAGGAGGGCAAGTTCAATTTGTGATTTCCTTATTTTCCAATAAAATGTGATGTTAGAATAAATTAAACTGAATCACTGGGACAAAACAAATAATACCCTGCTATCTTATTAGAGGGCTTTTTAATTTTCCTTCTCGTCTTTTTTATTTATTTAGTTATTAGTGCGCAGGATTTATGGGTTTTTGATAATTAATTTACGTTGGGAACTCGATCGATCAGTGTAGATTTCGACTTCATTTGGCCCAGTAATAGTTTCTCTCTCCCAATGCAATTTTTTACACAATCAAGATTCAACCCAAGACTTTGAGATGAAATTCGAATCTAGTTACCGCACGAATCAACCATTGTTGGTTTATAAGCCGTCTCTGTCTATTTTATTTCAAGTTGATGATTTTTCTTTTAAAACAATTATATAAGGTCTCGTGTTGTTTTAGGCCCGCCTTCTTGTTGGGGTCGACCTTGAGCCTATCATATTTTAGAATTTTTGTTAGGGTTTTGCTCTTAACCTCTCTCTCACGACTTTTCCCACATGTTATATCCTCATAAAAATACTAAAATATCCCTAACTAATTCTCATCTACTCACCTCTCACACACTCACTACCAGCACTCTCGTCGCTACGTCCCTTTCTCACCTTCTCAGCAGCTTCACAAATCTTATCAACCTTTAGTGGTGTTGCGGTGCGGTTTGCTTTGGTTTTGAGATAAAATGAACCAACCGCAAAGCGTAAAATTACATGCGGTTGGGTTTGGTTTGGTTGAGCTGGCTTACAATAAAACTAAAACCAAACCAAACCAAACTAATGCGGTTCGGTTTGTTCGGTTTTTTCCAAGACAAAATTAATTTAAAACGGAGTTAAAATTAACTAACATAAAAAAGGCTAACATAAATCATTAAGAAAAAATCTACTCAAATATATGTAGTATATAAATCACTCTCTTTTAATTTTTTTCAAATAGCTAAGACAATGTTTAAAAGAATTTGAATGAAATATTTTGTTGTAATTTTTATATATAGCATAACAATATAGATTATTTGTAAGTGAGTCAAAGAATTAATTGGATTTGGATTAGTAAGTGAGTGAGAGTTGGGTTGTAGTTGCAATTAGGTTAGTAAGTTAGTAAGTAATGTTGTAATTCAACAAGCCTTAGTGTTACTTTATGTTTGGTTTTGGTTTGGTTCGGCTTTGGAAAACAAAACCGCGAACCGAACCAAACCATGGTGCAATGAAAAAAGAACCTAACAAAACCGATCAAAAGCGGTTTTTTTGCGGTTTTCGTTTGGTTTGGTTTGGTTATGCGGTTTTCCTATTAGTTTTGGTTCGGTTTTGAACACCCCTAACCTTGGCCTCGAGATAGTCAGATAGACCTTTGATTCTAGTTAAGTGCAAAAGTAATTTTATTGTTAGAGAAGTTCTACATCCTTATATATTCGAATCTGAGACATTTTTAAGTTAAACCTTTGCTAGCAAGCAAAGGAGCAGATCAGTAGAGGAAAAGGAGAAGGAGGTTGATAAGGAGAGTGAAAGAATAATAGGGAAAAAATTCATGCATGCTTTGCATTGAAGGCATTCTTGCTAGAAAGAAAGGGAAGTTTGTGTTTGACGATGCAAGAATCATTTTCACTCTAGGCATTCTATAAATAATAATGTTTATGTTATAAGAAGATCTAGCTAATTGCATTCATAAATGCTGATGACGTTTAATTAAGTTGGAATTTGATTATCTATGTGTATGAATATTAGGGAAGATCGAGTAATTTGAAGGCCAACCGTAACCCGCTTCGCCTTAACTAAAAGTCGGGTTACTACTTAGTAACAAATCTGTTTGTCCATTTTTCTATTCTTACAAAGGTTGGGTTCAACCTAAAATTATTGGGTGCTTGTGTGCTGGATGACGCGTAAAGTTTTATGAGCCGAAACTAACAAATTGTGAAATGTTTTTTTTTCTTTTCTTTTCTATTACTCAATAAATGGTATAATTGGTATGGAATGAAACATAATACAGGTAAACATTACTATTTAAAAAGAACAAAACAACTTGGTCAAAAAAATATCAAAACAATTTGAAATCCACAAAGAGGCCTACTTATGCGTGCCTTTTCACAAACAGTTTTCAAAAGAATTGATAAATAAATTAGAGATATTGTTGATCCTAGCTAAAATATTGAGTTACAAACAAAAGCAACAATAAATCAGTTACAAAATGCATACTCATTGTGATCAATATATGCAAAAATCCCAACATTTTGCGCAACCAAAATTAACCCTTTATGTAAGTACTCTAGTTGTAACATTGTCAACATTTGCAACTTAACTGAATTCAAAACAAACATCTTACTCATCCCATCCCAAAAACATATTTAATGTCACGTGAAAACATCCTTAATTTAATTTAATTTCTTTTATAACAAAATCATCCTTAATTTAATTTCTCAATAATCATCAATCATGTCATTTTCAGTTCCTCAAATTGAATCAAGAACCCAATTCACCCCTCTCCCACAACATGACAATCCAATTCAAGTCATCAATAATAATCGTCACGTGGTAATAGAACCATGTGAAGAACATTTTGATTGGGATTCCGTAGTGATAATGTTACGTTTGGCTTTGGTTGAACATTGCTCATTGGTCTTTCCTTACGTCAAAGACCAATAGAAGAACCAAATTTAAATTCCATCCCACCAAAATTCTTCCTCGATTCGATTCATGTTCCTAATTTTAAGGTTTCAAATGGCAATTTATCGTCTACATGGTACATGACATTAACCGTTTCTAATGTTATGAATGATTCCAACATAAACATCCTAAGACTCGAGGCAGCAATGTGTTACATGAAGAATCTAAATGACACGTTGGATTTGGAAACCTGATGATTCCTGATCAATATGCTTTTCAAAGGGTGGTTTTTCCATTGGAAGGAGAAGAGACAAAGAGGGTGCATTTGAAGTTGAATACAACGGGGAGAGAGAAGGATGAAACGATTGCACAAGACATGCAACGAGGAGTTGTTATGTTTAGTTTGTATTTGAGGGTTATTGGGGAGGTTGTGGATGAAGATGAGTGTGTTTCACATTTTACTATGTACCCTAAATGTAATGTTAAGTTTGTAGGGGATAAAAAGAAGGGTGAGGTGGCGACAATGATTGATACCATGCCTATAGAGTGTGTAGGTCTTGTTCATTGGGGTTTGGGAGGAGATAAGTCAGAGATTCATTCTAGAAAGACATTAGAGAAATAGAAGGTGGTATATAAGTCACAGACTGCAGTACTTTTACACGCACAGTAGAGACTAACAACTCATAAAGAAAATATTTATCCTATTTACACGCAACAGTAAAGACTAACGGCTCATAAAGAAAATATCTCTGGTCTAGTAAATATCTTATTCTGAAGCACAAGCTAGGAATGGTGTTTTTTTTTGATAAAAAAATAAAAAAGAAAAAAAAACCTGGAGTGGACTTGGTGTTGCTTCATCCAATCTTGCAAGCTAAAGGCATCACGTGAGAAGTTGCAGGGAAATCCTTTTAAAGTGATAGGATGCCTGTCTTTTTTCTTAAAGTATAGGATTCTCCTTTTTATCACTTATGTGGTATTTGGTGTATTTTTTGACTTCTGAGTGTGATTTTTACTGACGTAGCTTGACATACTAGTAAGTTTTTTAATTAATTTATAGTCAGTGTGCTGAGTTGGATTGTATCTCTCTTTGGTTGAGTAACTTTCAGTTGTGTTGGAGGTCCTGCAATGGAGGAGGGTCTTTCTATCATTGCGTTACAGCTATTTGTTATTCTATTCATTTTTAATTTTTTGTATTTTTGGTTTGTTATACACAAGTATAATTAATTTGTATTAGTTAAGCACTAAAATATTTGATTTGGAGTTACTTTAAGATAATTGAAATGAAAATAAACGAGTTAATATATAGTTGTTTTGGAGTCTTTAAAAGCCTCGATAAATATTCAATTCAGCACTTAAGTTCCGTGAGTGCTTCTTCAAAGATTCATCACACATCGCATGAAGAAAAGAAAATCCGATTCATTATGCTTTTATGGGCTTTATGGCGTCATAGAAATGATAAAGTTTGGGAACCTACATTGCAACCAGCTGTGCTTGTAGTTACAAAGCGATGGACATTATGAATGAATAAGAGCTGGGCTCGCAAACCGAGGGGTACTTCAGCAGCAACGTCTTCGCAGTAACACCGTGAGGAGCAACGATGGCAAAAGCCAAGTGTAGGTACATATAAGTGTATTGTTGATGCAACACTTTTTAATAGCGACAACAAATATGGTGTTGGTATTTACATTAGAGACTCCACTGACAACTTTTACAAGGGCAAGACTATGTATTTAAATAGTATTCCAACACCTCAGGAAGCAGAGACAATGAGGCTTTTGCAAACCTTATTTTGGTTGGAGGTATTAGGGCTGATTCTGTTTCCATAGAACTGGATTGTCTTCCTGCTATAAATGGCTTGAAGACGCATCTTACCAAATACCGAAGTTTGGTGTTTTAGTGTCAAATTGCCGTAATTTATTAGTTAATTTTTCCCGCTTTCAGTTAGCTTCATTCGAAGACAAGCAAATCTTTCCGCTCACATGCTAGCTCAGGCATCAAGATTATATGTTAGTTCCCAAGTTTTTGATTTAATTCCAACTTATATTGAGACTATTTTACAACCTGTATTGAGACTATTTTACATAATGAAATACTATAAGTTTGTTTGTGTCAAAAAAAAGACTCAATAAATATAAAAGTTGTATTTGGAAAAATTTGATGAATTCTATATTGAGTTTTTAAAAATATTATTTTGGGACAAGTCCGATCCACTAGCGGATAGTGGATTTGAGTACTAGCAGAATTGACTAGCGGAGATGTATTCGGTAAACCACTAGTGTTTAGCGCCTTTTGGGTAGCGATTAGCATTTTTCAAGCTGAATTGTACTGACTGCATGTCTCAGTTAAGTGAAGGACTGAGATGCTCGCTAAGCTGAGAAGCTAGCTTGCTCCAAGTATGCACCAAGATGGTTGACGAATGAGAGTGAGGTGACATCCGAGATGCACCAGATTGCATATTGGTCCGGCGAGGGGGTGATACTCGCACACACTTTGATGCCTAAGTCAAAGATATGGATTTGGTGTTTTGAGGTAATAAATATGTACCTGTTGCATTGAATGAGGCTCGTATTTATAGGCTAGTGTACGAGGAATCCTATCCGTTGGATAAAGGGTTTGAGCTCAACCGGCTTAGTTCTTCAACTCGAAGTTCTTTGGATTAGTACCGACATATTTTCCCGCTACCAAGGTACCTTTACTTTTTCTTCCTTTCTCGCCTTTAGTTTCACATTTATCTCTCCTTTTTTTTTGTAGAAGGGGATCCGATCGAGTATCGAGGAGGTTTCCTGTAATGTTGAGTTGTAATTGCACATCTCTACTTGGAAATGGTCTCAATAAGTTCGCCTTGGTGTGTGGTCAATAGTCTCGGTGAACTAACCGTCATGTCTTTTGTTTTAACCGGTCCTACGACCACTTTAAGAAGCTCCCTAAGTTTTAAGCCCATTCCTATATATGACCGGATGCACGGTGGACTCGTATCTCTCCGACTTGCTTTGGTTGTGGTTGTCAATGTCCCTAGGGGATCCTCTCCGATTAACATCCGACAAGTTGTCGCCATCGCCATGGACATTTGGAGATATTCTTTGCTGTATGATCCAAATAGCTACTACTTGTTGAACATCTCTACTTGGTAATGGTGTATATATTTTGGGTGAAATATATTTCCGTCATTGTATCTTTATCTCTTTTTTTTCTTTCTCTCTCTCTCTCTCTATATATATACACTTTTAGTCCTTAGCTACTTTTTACAAAATTGCATTCTATTAATACACTTTTAGTCCTATACAATTACATCTCAAAATTGCATTCTATTAATCCCTATACATTATGATGCAAATTGTGCATGTTTGGTTTGGCGGTGGGAGCACGTAGAAGTGCTTTTGAGATTAACTTTTGTGATTTTAGAAGAAAAAAATATGTTTGGGTTTCTGATTGTAAAATTGATTCTGCTTCCTAGAATTGATTTTTCAAGAACTATTTGAAATTTTCCGTCGTAATCAATTTCACAAAATCAATTTCGCGAGAATCAATTCTACTCACCGCCAAACCAAACATACACCGAGTGGATTATTACTGTACGTATTTGCTTGCTATATAACTTATGATTGTTTTTAGCTCTTTGTTATACGTCACCACCAATTACCAGCAAAAGGAAAAACTTGTTCACTAAGTTTATAAGTTAGACTTCTCTAAATAGTAAATATCTTGAGAGTTTGAATTTCAAACCTTTTAAATCACAAACACTGAACACTCACTCACTCCATTCACCATGGTTTCCTCCCGTGCTTCCATCGCAATAGGCTTCTGCATTTTTCTTCTCATTTGTCTCTTCCTAGCACTAATCTTTTTCATACCATCCCACACTCACTCCACGAAGCTCTCCCCCATCCCCAATCTCCCCCCTAACCCCACCCCGAAGCTCCCCTCGAATCTCTCCCCAGAGTTTCGAGCCAACTCAGACACCATCATCTCACTCAACTTCACCGGTCCAAATCTCACCATTGTAGAGAACATCACTGTCTACTTCTCAAACCCAAGCAACAACGTCAATATTTTCTACAACGCTGTTTATTTTGCTGTTTATTACAATGTTAGTTACAACAACCCAACAAAATATGAGTTTCTTGGCTCAACCTACCTCCCACCAATTTATGTAGAAGCCAATGCTGGGGGTCGTTCCAGAAGCCTAATCCATATCAACGCCAGCACAGTCAACAACACCATTGATGTTGGTCGCGCTGCTGATTCTCGATTAGGAAATTTTTTCGTTTGGTTGTCGGCTTCGGTTAGCTTTAATGGCACATTATTCAACCCCAAAGGTTATCTCCTCAACGTTTTCTGCTACCCTTTACACTCTCGTGTTTCATCCAATGCTACTAGTAATGCTACCAATGTTTTATTGATGGTTTATCTTGTGTTTGACGGGTTAAGATATTTGTTTTTATTAGTAAATATATCTATCTATCTATCTATATCTATAAATATATATATTGCTGGTCTAATATCTCATTTTGAAGTACAAGCTAGGTGAAATAGGTGTTGATCTGTTGTTGATGATCAAGATTCAAAAGGTGGAATTGGTGTTGTTTGATCCAATCTTGCAAGCTAAAGGCGTCACGTGAGAAGTTTGCAGAGAAATCCTTTAGGTCATGATAGGGACATATTGGGGGGTTTTTAGGAACTTATGTGTTTAGGTGTTTCTATATATTTTAGCTTAAGTGTAGGCTATATTTTCTTTGATCTTCTAGATGTGAGATCTTCAAAATTTAAATCATCATGTGGTTAGTTGTTAAATATGATTTTAAGGTTAATTTGCATATGTATTATTGTTCGTCTGGTTAAGAATTAAGATCCTCTAACTCTCGGAATCAATTTTAGGAGTGAAAGATAACGTGAATATAATTGAAAATTACTATTTATGTAATATAAGAAGGTAAACTCTAAATATGAACAAAAAATAATCTAAAACCCAATGTAAATATGCAATTGGCTACTAGAAATCATTTAAGTTAATGGGTATATATGAAAGGTTTTCACTTTTGTTTTGTTTTTCTTTGTTGCAGAACAATGTAATCCTTGTCAAATATGAACTTGTAGAATAACTATGCCTTTTCTCCAACATGTTTACTTACTTTGGTTTTGATTTTTGTTTGAGAGTTTGATTGGAGTGGGAGCTAGATTTTTGTATCGTTTCAAATCTGAGCTTGATTTTTGTTTCCTTCATCTTAATTCTTCACTAAACTTGAACAAAACAGCAAAACCTAGTTTACAATTTCTTTTTTTTGCTGGAAACTAAACAAAAGAGTGGCCGTCATATACTAACATAGAAATCCTAGAAACAGAGTCATCATAATAGAAATCGTCTTGGAAGGTGTTGATTAAATCGGTATTGACAAGTTTGTGGTCGACAACGACAATTTTTTTTATAAGCCAAAGAATTTTGTTATGCAAGCACTAGAGGTGCTAATAACCCGAAATGACGACATCGTCCACATCCAACGCTGGGCCCAATGTTCTTATCATACTCTTTCTCTCTCTTAATTTTGTTGAGCTAAATTAATAGAAGTAAACAAAAATCATAGTAATTTAACACTAATTTGGGTTTGTCTTTTTCCAATATTCTGAAGTTGAGCCAAGGGTTCATAAGAAAGAAGATGAACACTTTTTAAAACAAAAATAATTAATATATTGACTTATCGTTACATAGTTTATGTTTCTATCACTGATCCAACACATCATCCACGTAACAAACATGTCATCATTTTTGTAACAGTTGGTGAAAGTAAGGAAAACTGTATACATATGTTAAAGGACTTAAATGGAAAGAGGTCGTTTCACTTCTGAGGAACTTCCTTTGGGGGAGGAGTGTCGTGGGCTAAGAAGATCCCGTGGGTTAGTTGGTCCGATGTTTGCAAACCTAAAAGTGGTGGACGACTCGGTATGAGGGATCTTAGGGCCGTCAACGTTAGCTTGCTAGGTAAGTGGCGGTGGAGGTTACTTTTGGGTGGAAATGCCTTGTGGAGGCAAGTCTTAGTGTCTATAAGTATGGGCATCATATAGGTTCGCTGCCTACTTTGATCATCCGTCCTGCCTCTTTCGGCCGGCTTGGTGGATGGATCTTTGCAATATTGGAAGTTGGGAGGCGGAGGGTCAAGATTGGATCTCACATCATTGTAGGATGAGAGTGGGGGATGGTAACACTGCCTTCTTTTGGCATGATATTTGGGTAGGAGATTCATTCCTTAGGTCTAGATTCCCTAGGCTCTTTATGGTGGCAGCCGATCCTAATGCTTTAGTAAGCTCTCGTGGTTCTTGGAATGCCGAGGGGGTTTGGTCTGGGCCATCCCTTAGAGGTGTCAGCTCTTTACTTGGGAGGAGGTTCTCCTAGGGGAGCTCCTTTTATCTCTAGGATCAATTTCTTTATCGTGAATGAATGATAGTTGGGTGTGGACAGCGCATGGTTCTAGTTCTCGGTGTCATCTGTGTACCATCTCCTATCCGAGTCGTCTGCTAGGGTTTTGAGGCTCTCTGATCAGTTGCTTGGGACTCTAAACATGGTTTGGAAGAGTTTTTCTCCTTCCAAGGTTGTTGCTTTTTCTTGGCAGCTCCTTTTGGATAGAGTTTCTACTCGGACGAGTCTGTTTAGGAGAGGGGTTATCACAGATATTACTGCTACCTTTTGTTGTTTATGTGGGGATTCCCAAGAGTCCTCTCTTCATTTGTTCAGTACTTGCCGCTTTGCTTCTGGACTATGGTACGCTATCAGCTGGTTGAGTTTTGATTTTGTGATGCATCGGTACATCTCATCCTTGTTTCATCTGCTTATTCATATTGGAGGTCCAAATGAGGTGCGCACGCAGTTGATGCTCATTTGGCATACTGCGCTTCTCTGGGTCATCCGGGACTTGAGGAACAATTGTATTTTCTCCGTGGCACTCTCGTGTTTAGGAGTTCGCTCGATCGGATCTTATCTTATCTTGGCGTTAGTTCTAGGATAGAGGTAAGTCTCCCCCATGTCTTTTCTATGAGTGGTATGTTGATCCTCTTGATTGTATATCTCGGTGATAGGTTTGTTTTGTGGATCCCTGGTGTGTAAGGGTTGTTTTCCTTGTATTGAGTTGAGTACTCCTTGTGCTTAGCTTATTACTCTTATATTTTAATAATAATAATAATATGTTTGCTTTTTTTAAAAAAAGGACTTAAATGGAAAAACAATTTAAAGGACTACCTAGTACAAGAAAATAACTTAACGAACCCTAAGAGTAATTTTGCCTTTTTATTAAATAAAAGGCAACATGTGATAATTAAATAATTTTTTTAACAACAAAATGTATTATATATAAGAGATGTGTCACTAACTAAAGTCTTGGGACGTAATCCAATTTTTGACATGACATTGCAGTTAAATCTCTCGGCGAAGAATTTTGTCGCTCATCATATTTCTACCCGACTCGATGAGATGTGTATTAAGGAACACCCTACTTATACCAAAAAAGTATATAAGAGATGTGTATTGGAACACAAAAACTTAAATATCACCCACTCAAACAGAGGCCAAATTACATAACTCATTATTTTTGAGACATATATTTGTATAAAATACAGGTCATTAAGTTTAGTTATGTTTTTTTTTTGGGACAACATTAAGTTTGGTTATAAAACTATCAATTTTTTAGTAAATTATTATTGGAGATTAAAATATTAAAATAAAACACTATTACTCACAACGAGAATTTTAGTCATTTTTCATAAAAAAAATATATTTATAAGATAAACTATATTTACATTGGTGTTACAATTTGTGATATTTAGTGTTTGAAACTCTCACAAAAAAATAGTAGTTTTTTTCTCACCGAAGGTTTAATGAGACTTTCTTCATTCTATTTATCAAAAAAAGTGCAAGTTAACGAATAACATCAATAGTAAAGAAACATTCTATAGACTTAAGTTTTTATATTAAATACAAATGTACTCTTTTTTTTTATTTATCAAAAATACAAATTAGTCTAATATATAACAGGGCTTTTGAGTTTCTTGTATTAACTTTTTTTTAAAAAAATCATGTATCATTTATGCATAACTACAAAGACTAATCTCTCAAGTCGAGTAGAACCACAATGGGCAACAAAGTGCTCCTAAGTGAGATTTCTTTAATAACTAATTTCAATACTTAATTTATATGTAAAAATTTAATTATATTAACTACTCAATATAAATTTTATTAAAAAAATATTAAATACAAAATTTCTTAGACATTCTAATAAATATTAAAATTTCATAATCCTAATAGTATTTACCTAAGGACAACTCATAAGAGAACAATTGATTATATATTATAGAAATGAGAATATTTGATTATGAGAATATTTTCATCAAAAAAATTAAATGAGAATATTTAATTAGCTCTGTTTTTGGTAAAAAGTAGCGGATATCGATAAGCTAATGGATAGCAGAGATAATGGATGAGCGGTGGATAGCAGATAGCTTAATGAGCTAAATGATAACAATTGATATGTTTGGTAAAATTAGCATTGAACTAAGCGGATAAATGTACGAAATGACATAAAAAGATATATTTATTTAATTCAAGATTACATTTATTTAATAAGGATAGAGAAAAAATTTTAAAAAAATAACAAAGGTATAAATGCAAAAAAAGTGAGACGCTATCCACTAGCGTTTGAAAAAACGTTAAACGCTACCCGGAAAATGCTAAACGCTAGTGCTTACCAAACACGTGTCTCTTCACCCGCTAGTTTCATCCGCTATTTTCATCCGCTATCCGCTAGCGGATGGGACACGCCAAAAACAGAGTCTTATAATTTTTGGGTTAAAAATTAATCATACAAAATCTTGTTATTAATGACGTAATATTCGATCCGTTAATTCTATTCTAATGAATATAATTAAATATTATCATTTCTCATAATAATCAAATGTTTTTATATGAGGCTTCTCCGTATTTAGGTAATCCAATAACTTTGACCAAAAGTAATAACTTATAATCTATCAAAATATTGAAATTGATTAATAAGAATATTTTAAATTAAACTGATATTAATGGGAGTAATTGAAAACTCTTTTGGTCAAAAATAATAACTCGAAACTCATAAAAAGAATACAATATACATTTGGTGCTCGTTATGTCATTTTACTATAATAATACTGCATCAAATTATTGAGTATGTTTTTAAATTATTACTACCTCCGGTCCACTTTATAAAAGAAACAACAGTTTTTAGGTGCTCATCGTATAAACGATGTATCTCAGTCTACATTAAATATCGATACATTATTTATCCATTTAACCTTAAAAAACAATTTTCTCTTATAAAATGGACCGGAGGGAACAATAAATTTTAGTCAAAAAAAATATTATTTGACATAATTAATGTCTCTTTGTAAAATATAGTAAGTAGTACTTTCTATATAAATATACTTGAACATAAATATATATGATAATATACAATAATATTAATTATTTTTAAGATACTTTTTTTTGGGGAATATTTTAATTTTTAAGATACTCTATTTAAAATAGTAAATAGTAATTACATCGTCAGAAAATAAAAAGTAATTACTATTGTTGTTTAGCAAATTGCTATATTTGTTTTTTCTCCTTTAAAAAACAATATTTGTATATTTTTTTGCGTGACTACCATTGATGGCTAATTACGTAGTGTTTAAACACATTTCAATAAATTTTGCACCGTCGGCATCGAGTTTGTGCCCGTGCGTGATCGAACCCATGACCTCCTCGCTTGCTCATCCGCTATCTAGTACTATCCGCTAATTTCATCCGCTTATCCGCTTAGCTTTATCCGTTATCCACTACTTTTTACCAAAAACAGAGCCTTAGTTATTATGAGAAATAACACAATTAAATTTACTTGTCAAAAAGACAAGCTATTTAATTTTAATCGTTAGATTAAAATTAATTACTCGGATTCTTTCATTATTTACAATATCTCTTGTGTTATTTAATTAAAAAATAATAATACAAAATCTTGTAATTAATAACGTAATCTGAAATATTAATTTTAATCTAATAATTATAATTAAATGTTCTTATTTCTCATAATAACTCGCTTCTTTAGTCGTCAGTATTAAGGTAATTCAAAATATTCAAATTGATTAATAGGAGTATTTAAATTTTACTGGAATTAATGGGAATAATTGAAAAGTCAAACCTTCCGGCCAAAAAAAAAAATTAATCCCATAAAAAGAATACAATTTAAATTTAATGCTCAACTTTAGGCCATTTTACTATAATAATATTGCATCAAATTGTTTAGTATGTTTTTAAATTAATGTTTAATTTTATTCAAAAAAAATATTATTGACATAATTAATATCTCTATGTAAAAGATAGTAAGTAGCACTTTCTATATATGTATATTTGATTACAAATAATATACAATAATATTAATTATTTTGAAAATACTTTATTTTAAATTAGTAAAGAGTAATTACTATTGTTATTTAGAAAATGCTATATTTGTATTTTTCATCAAAAATATTTGTAATTTTTTGGTTCGATCATTGATGGATAACCACAGACTATTCCAATGCTTTGAACAAAAGATTACTATCCGCTTGCCACTTTTATGAGCAAATTTTGCAATCGACCAACATTGAGTTTGTTTCATCGCAGAATCGAACCGAGTAGTACCGGATCGGGTAACAACTTATGATACTAATGAATTTCTTAGTAATAGTTACTAAATTTTTCGTGACCATTATACAACAATTCAATAGTTAGTGCATATTAACCACAATTTAGTTTTTGTGTGGTGAGTGAGTGTATAAATGAAAACACCTAAGTTATCACATATTTGCCACAAGATAACTTTTATATGGGTCAATCGAACTTTTCATTGATGGAAATTAATATTATGTTCATTTAGTAAAAATTACTAAACTATTGTTTAGTACGTATCATAAGTCGAACTCGAGTGGATCGACCCCTTTGCGTTCTAAGGGTAGCTTATTCCACTAAACAAACCGTGGTGGTTAAGTATTTGTATATAATTTCATATCAATAGTCAATAACTATTTAAGCTAGTACATTTTAAGTCATTTTATCAAAGTTGTAATTAATGACTCTTTTTTTATTTTGACAAAAAATTGCAATTAATGACAAACATTATAATTGTACAAATTAATTATTTAGTAATTAATTAATGACTAATTAATGATAACAAGTTATTTTATTTGATGATAAACTAGCTACAAGTATATAAATTATCTTCATTAGCATCCAAACCACTAAGCATTCCATTCAACAAAAAAACAATGGCAATTGTCCTCCCGTTCAAAACTACCTCTTTTGTTTTATTCTTTGTGTTCACTCTCACCTTTATCAGTTCTTTTTGGCACATGCCATACCTAAATTTTCTTCATCAATACTTTCTAGAGTTGCAACAAAATTCTCGCTCTACCCAAAATGAATTTTATAAAACAAAGTTCTTCACCCAAATACTTGATCACTTCGATTATAACCCCAAAGCTATCAAACATTTCAACAAAGGTATCTCATAAATGACACTCATTGGGGTGGTGCCAAGAAGAAAGCTCCAATATTTGTGTACACAGGAAATGAAGGTGACATAGAATGGCACGCACAGAACACTGGTTTTATGTTTGACCAAGCACCTTATTTCAAAGCCCTTTTAGTGTTTATTGAGGTAACACATCTCATTTCTTTATTTACACCAACACATCTCATTTGTCACTAAATTTATGCTAACATGTATGTATTTTTCTTGCTACATAATAAAAAATTGAATTATGCAGCATAGATTCTATGGAAAATCAATACCATATGGAGGAAACAAGAAAATTGCATATGCAAATAGTAGTACACTTGGATTTCTGAGCTCAACACAAGCATTAGCTGATTATGCAACTCTCATCATTGATCTCAAGAATAATTTATCAGCAATTGATTCCCCTGTTGTAGTCTTTGGTGGATCCTATGGAGGAAGTATGTATTATATATTAATCTATACAAAACTTATTTCAATATATTCTTTTTTTTATATTATTTTTGTTCAAGGTTTAATTAAAATCATGGTAATGGTGGCGTTGTGATATTTGCAGTGTTAGCTGCATGGTTCAGAATGAAGTATCCACATGTTGCCATTGGAGCTTTAGCATCCTCTGCTCCAATTCTTCATTTTGTAGATTTAGTTTCACCATATGTCTTCAACGATATCATCGCAAAAGACTTCAAGGTTTGGTAATTAAAATGTTTTTTAGACATGAACACTATTTTAAATGAGAAAATATTTTTTTTATAAATAAAAAAGTTAACTGTTTATGCATATATAACAGAGCGAGAGTGAGAACTGTTACAAAGTGATAAAGGGGTCATGGAAGCTGATAGGAGATATAGCTTTTGAAACAAGGAGGATGGAAACTACTTCAGAAATCATTCAAAATATGCAAGTAAATAACATTGTTCAATTACTTTAATTTACTTATGTAACAAAATAATTACAACAATTTATAACTAGTATTATTTATAATTATTAATGTTTTTTGGTACAGTAATAATTTGGGAGCAGAAGCAGGAGTAGGTGCTTTATCAAGTTGGCTAGAATCAGCATGGAGTTTTGCAGCCATGACAGATTATCCCACACCCTCCAATTTCATCACTCCCTTACCAGCTTATCCAGTGCGAAAGGTACAAATCATAAATACTTTTCAAAGAATTTATTCCAAGGTAATCAAAACCGGACCGGATATTGAACCGGAAGAGGCAGCGGTTCAAGGTTCGCGGACCACATATGGATTTTATTTTTACAGTTCATATGTTTTTATGGATAATATTTGACTTTTTTGGATATAAAACCTCGTTGTAACATTTTGACGCAAACCCTCCTTACTGGATAATATTTGACTTGACTTCAAATTCTTGATAAATTTAGATATGCGAGGCGATAGACAGTTCGGTCAGGGAAGCGATTAGTTAGCTAAGTTATATGCTGCAGCTTAATATCTTCTACAACTATAGTGGTATGACTAAGTGTTTGATTTGAATGATAATTCAGATCCTCATGGGCTTCGGTTATGGGCCTGGCAAAGCTGTACAGAGATGGTAATGCCCATAGCTACAAATAATAAGAGCATCTTCCCAGCATCTGAGTGGTCATACGAAGCTGTAATTGCTTCTTGTCAACATGAATACAATGTAACACCAAGACCCCATTGGATCACAACAGAGTTTGGTGGCTATGTCAGTTATTATAAAATTTAAATTAAAATATTTTATATAACAATTTTTTTAATTTCCTTGTTTGTAGCAAATGGGTACAATAATGCTATTATTGTTTGATCAATGAATAAATTTTCTGTAGGATTTTAAGAGAGTTCTGAAAAGGTCTACCAGCAATATTATCTTCTTTAATGGTTTAAGAGACCCTTGGAGTGGAAGAGGGTAAATCATATAATCTTTTTCTTTTTATATCCCTTATTATTGTTTTTGTTAGTATAATAATATCACGAAATGCTAAAAGCTGAGTTTGGTTGCAGGGTGTTGAAGAGTATATCAAAAGTTTAGTTGCTATAGTTGCAAAAGAAGGTTAGTTAATTTGAATTTTATTTTTCTCCTATTTCGACTTTCTATGTTTCTCTCTAATTTATATATTTATGTGTATATATAGGAACTCACCATGTGGACTTAAGGTACTCAACCAAGGAGGATCCAAAGTGGCTTTAAGGATGTAAGGAAACGTGAAGTGAAGATTATAGCAAGTTGGATCTCACAATATTATCAAGACCTACAATCCAATTATTAAGGAATTGTTATATTTGGAGATACTATTTGTCGTCAAAAGAAACATTAATACGAATGTTGAGAATAATTAACCTATCTATCTATCTATTATTTTCTTGTCATGACGTACTTTTAGACAAACAACGGTCACCCTAAAAATCAAGTAAACGATGTATCGTATAGAGTAGTGTTTGGCATGCATCCAACCATCTATGTGGTAGTAATGTGGTATGTTATATAACAAAAATATGACACAACTAAATCAAGTGAATCAATTTCCAACTCCTCAACTCCTGCAATTGCTTGTTTAGATGCTAAAAAGGTTCTAAATGACACCAGAGATGCAACATACAATTATATCGGCATTGTATTAAACACGACCTTCAGTAAAACATAGAGAAGATAAATTTTAAGATTTAGTGTAGGAAGATGTTATTGCTTTCATTAATGAATTCCAAGTCTCTTCGATTCTTCCTAAGGTTATCACGGCTTCCTTTTATAGCTGTGATCCCTATGAGCGATCTTAGGGGGTTTGAGCTTCAATGAATTGATCAGATATGAATGACTTTCATCCTCTCTAGTACTTTCTCTATCCTTGTTATGGGGTTTGAGTATCACTGGATCCAAACTCGACCGAGTTTACCATATTGTTTGGCTTTGTGTAGCATGGTGTATTTGGTTAGCACGCAACAATATTTTGTTTTGTGGTAATATTGTTAGGCCTGTTGCTATTTACGGTAGGACTAGGATCTTTGCGGGTGTCTCTGTTGGTTGCTGAAGCTTTGTCACTCAGAATCGCTGATGGAATTCAGACTGTGTTGTTTGAATCAGATTGTAGAGGAGGACCAATTAGCAAGGAAATCAGAGGAATTTAATCGATATAAACAATATCAGAGGACAATTTCAAAGTTGTGGGTTCACCTGGGTAGCTAGAGATGGTAATATAGCCGCTCATCTCATTGCGTCTCTGGCCTTGAATGGAAGTTTAATAGGAAATTGGACAAGCAATCTACCTTGGCCGATCCAACAAGTGCTCAGTAAGGATATCCAGAGGTTGTAGCTTGGTTTTGCTTGAGTCGTTGTGTGAAGGGCAAGCTCTGCAGTGCTTCCAATTTGACTTCAAAAAGGGGATCTAGGTTATGGCTTGGTTTCTACACGATGGGCTTTGTATTTTTAACTCTAGCCATGATTTCATCAACTGGCTTTAATTTCAAGATCGTGATTCGGGATTAACATCAACAGATATGTTGGATAAAATAAACACTACGTGAATTACAAAAACACGATATAAGAATAGATACACAGAATACAAAAATGTGTGAATCATAAGTCGGTCAATAATCATCGGCTAAATCGACACATCTAGGTGTGCATCAACGCAAGGATGATACAATGCACGACACATGGGATTACTGGGAGCAGAAACGACAGATACTGGATTCAA